>CACRXP010001085.1:66752-101728 GCA_902702965.1 Spirometra erinaceieuropaei | reverse complement strand
GGTGGCGGCGTCGGCGATGATGATGATGATGACGCTCCCAACCTATCCTGCCCACACTATCCCCGTATATTCACACCGCACGACGGCCTGGTCGGTCAACTGCGGACCCATTGAACAGAGTCTGGCTGATCACTGCCTGAAGCACCAACATAAGTTAGCCGCATCCGCCTCAACTGCCATCAACGCCACCACACATTCAGCCATTGCATGGGCCTACTAGATCACATACGTATTCATGAAAACCAGCGGTAGACATGCCACAACCTCACACACTCGCACACCATCACACAGGGAGGAGTAAGTGCCCGGTGGGTTGCCAAGTGGTCAAATATACCCGGCCACACAGAAATCGTTTTTACTTAACAAATGAACGTCTCACATGTACTGGCAGAGGAATACAACAATCTGTCCATTCCTCCAATGTACTGTTGAGGAGCGTGTCTCTTAGACCTAAATAATCATTCACGTCAAGGTAACCAGCAGCTCGTTGTACCAGTGGATCTGCTGGTAAACGGATTCGGCCAACCTGCTTCAATTTTTCTGTCGCGTGGGTGAAATAAAGACAAAGCAGGCCACTGGATCAACGCGCGATCAAGCCTTCACTCTTCTTCAGCTAAACATCTTAATCCGGCGCCAGACTGGACGGCAGACGAATCTGTGCGTGTGGCAGCCAATTTGACAAGTTGGAAGATTAAATGTAGGCCGGCCGCAAGTGCCCCTCCGACGCTACCATCTTGTTTCCTGAGGCACATGACAACCATGTCGATTTCGCCCAGGAGTCTTCCAGCCTCCGACAAAAAGGATGAGCATTATTCGCGAAATATCGAGTCTGTAGCAAGTAATGGTAGGTCCCTTTAGTGCCATAAGTATTCCTCAACCCACACGACTACCCCTGTTGCCTTTATTTGGGTTCCGTTTGCTTGCAGAATTTGGCTACGTTATTTTGTGTGAGCTGAAACGCCATTAGGGATTGACGGCATTTATCCTGATTGCTAATATGTGGTCGGCCATAATTGCCCAAACTCTCCTCCACCCATTTTCCCAACATAGCTACTCCTCCGGCATCTGTAACTTACCTGGTCAACGACTGCTACTTACATCGTAAAAATTAACGGCTCGAACGTGAAAGATCAGAAAATCCGTGAAACTATTACAAACACCTGCAATGAATTCGAGAACAGTTACTTTGTTGTCTACCAAAACTTACTGTCTGCGGTTATGGGCGTTAGAACGCAATCGAAAAATCGTAGGAATATCGTTTTAGATCCGCCGGCCGAAACTCATTCTCTCCAACCACTGTCCAGTTCTGACAAGGCAGTGGTTTCTGTAACATACTCATTCTCCACCCTCCCTGGTGTAGTATAGTTGTCATTCATATTAACGTACAAACATGAGAATTTATGATTTTTTTACATTTATGCATCATGTTAGTGTATGAGCATCTCCCTCAGGGATTAACACACTTGATCCAGAGTAAGGCACCAAAATATTTGACTCGCAGCAAAGCGAAAGACGTTTTGATCGGCTATTCCCGATGTTAACATTGTAGACCATTTCTATGTTTTCAAATATAAAATGACAACATGGATTTTGACAGTTCTTGAGAAGATGAAGCGGGCTCAATGGCTAGTCGTATATTTTCAGCTTGCAAGCAACAGATGGGACTACGAGTCAACATGAAGAAACGCACGCGTTCACATGCGAACACTTACAGCTCCACCAATCTCCGCAAGGGTTTGCAATGAGCTCTTCGTCGACCAGATCCAAGATGTCAAGTCATTGCCGTGATCAACTGAGACTTCTGGAGCAGTTAGGGCCTCTACCGTGTTTCTTGATCTTTCATCGTTGCCTGCAAATTTGAAATAATTCCCATGCGATTCCATCTTAAAAAGGTCCAGAGAAATGGAGTCAAGTCAGAAGATTAAGAATAATCACAATAACCGGAGCACTGCTGCTCTACCCTGTAAAATATTTTGCCAGTGGTAGTAAATCACGTGAGAGAAGGATAATGCATTTTATGTTGCCCCACTGCAGAGCAAAGAAGCAGGAATTATTACCCAGAGCAAAGACCGTGTCGCGGGTGGTCAGAAGAGTGAAAAATGTACGAGGCTGATTCATCGCAGCGATGTCCGTCCACTGACCGAGCGGATATCTGGTGTCTGGGGGAGAAAACATCTCCACAACGTTGACTTTCTTGTTACCATCATATCCACCGGCGGCGATGATTCTCCCTCTAAAGTGTGTTGCTGAGAGACCTGCGCGCGCAGTTCGCATGGGGGCAGCTGGTAGCCAGAATTCGTCGGTGCTGGATGAGGTGGCCTGCCTTTGCCAGTCTGCTCGCAGCTGACAGAACTCCACGGAAGCAGTCCAGGCAGAATCGTTCTTACCGCCAATGACGAAGACCCGATTGTCGTGGGGTAAGCACACAGCAGCTGGACCGTTCCTCTTCTCCCGTAGATCTGGCAGCCTGTACCATCTGTTGCGGACATGCAAGGGCAGTGTGTGGCGCTGATGAGTGAGCGAGGCAGCAACATTTACGAAAAAGTAAGAGATCTGCGTCACGAGTGTTCTCACCTATCCTGACTGACGTCATACACTTCACAGTAGGAAAGGCGTTTAAATGTTCCTCCTTCGCTACGGTATCCACCAAAAATGGCAATCAGCGTGTTCTCTTCCCATCCCTTGTCTGCAACAGCAACCTTCACGACGGAGGCTGCATGATCTTGGCGTCCAACGGCGAGGGATGCCCGTTTGCGCCAGTGCCGTTCTCTCACCAGGAATTCATCAACACTCGTCGAGTAGCTCTGCTGCACAGTCCATCCACCGACTACGAAAATGCTCTCTTTCAGGAAGGGGAAAATGCACAAAATGTGGATGTTGTGTAGGCAGGAGTCTGCAAAATGTGTTATAACTGTTAACGCAAGCCGGCGTAGTTCGTGATGATCGACTTATCTTTACTTGACTGCGTAGCCTGAAAATCTGCATACGTTTTCAGATTAAATAATGCAGCAGCATTACAGGTGTGCCCACAACTGACCGCCTGTGCTAGAGATCAATCGAGGGATAGGAGGATTCCCTTAGTCGTAGAAAAATATTTAATAACAACATTAACATTCCTTTATTTCCCAGCTTGACTCTTCTCATTTGATATGCAGGAACTGGACGAAAATAGATTGCTTGGAATACCCGTTCATTTTCGAGATTCTAGAGGCGGTCAGCGGAGTCGCCACGTAATGATATGCGTTTCTCAATAACCCTAGATTTTTTGGGAATTTGATCGCCTTTCCTGCATAGCCTGCCCCAAAATGAACTTCATTTCCTCCAGGTGCATGAGAACACAACCTTCGCCAAATTGTGCGCCTGCGTTCATTGACTGATCTCATGGGGTTTTAAATAAATTTCTGAAATACCTTTTCGATTAGGGAGATTACTTAGGTACGTTAGTTAGACTGACTACCTTACAACCTAATGCCGTTGTATTTCCAATACACCAGGTTGTCAGCTTTTGAATGCACTTCTTTCCCGCCGCCGGCAATAATCGTATGCGGTAAAAATGTCAACTTATGTAGCCTTTACATTCTCTATCGATTTTCGATGCCTTTATAAATTCGAATGTATTTTGCGGACAACATGTACCAAAACATTCTTTCTTCATCTCATTCGGTAGCAAATCACATCTTTTCTCCAATATAATATTCTAAGGAAAAGCAACTCCCGGTTTTAAGAAGTTCCTAATTTTGAGATTTTGTAGGACGGCGCAGTATCCATTCGAGTAACATCGTAAATACGTATGGCTCATAAGCACATTGATTAGGAACATATACGACTACAGAAAACATTGGCTGGGAGGTGGTTTGGATCTCAATTGACGCACCATTGGCCTCCAGCTAGACCCGTCACCATACCCTCAATTTTGGCATTTGATAAGGGTACGCATTCCCAATAACGCCTGACACAATGCAATTTGGCCATAGCGTTGTTCCACTATTGAGCATGATCCCTGACCTCGCGTCAGTCACTCCACGTACACAGCATTGAGAACGAGGACTGGTTTATCCAGTCAGCTGTCAGAGCTGTAATATACCCGCGAATCTATGAGAGTTCGGTGGTTGTGGTTTACAATGTCTATCGTATGTCGCACGAAGTGCTCGCAGCACAGGTGACTTGCGCCTGAATTAGCTTATGGTGAGACAGACTTGCGCAGCAGCTACCACACTCCCTCCTTACTCACTCACTTAGTCAGCGGGCTCTGATGCCACGATGGTCTGAGGTGGGATAGGGTACAGTGGTCGACAAATCTAAAGAGCCCCTTCAGACATGCCGCACACGACATGATTTCCGCACAGTGTACGAGATTTCCACAGAAGGCGGGGTTTAAAATTTACGTTCCTTAGTGTGCCGTAGAGGGCACATTACGGAATGGTCATTATGCTTGACCCCCAGTCCTCTCAGATTTATCATGGCGGGGAGTGGATGGTACTTAGGTGTTGCAGCACTTGTCCAAACCCGAAATCTGCGCGTTGTTATTTCGTATTACTTGCCACTAAAACGGTAACTTGAGTATTCTAAAATTTATTTCGTTTATTACAGTTCATTCTCATCCACTCGTAGATACTAGTTTTACAAACGGCAGCATGGGAATGAGAATTATGATGAGTTAGGTCTACTTTTCTGTTTACTATCCGCCGACGAGGAGGTACAGGAGGGCGAGCGTTGAGAAGAGCAGTATTATGAATATTTGACTTCGTATGAAGTTATCCCTCTTGATTGCAGATTCACTTTCCGAAGTGCAGTCAGTATATTTATGCGATAGACAACACACACGTAGTAGGTTGAGCATTTCTGTGGAGGTGGTACACAGCTGCAAGGCGGTGAAAGGTTCATAATTCAAGAACATATTCGTTGTAATCATGTTGCTCTTGGCCTTCAATAACTTTGCACGGTATGGAGGTGGTGGTGGATGTTGACCCACTTTTTCGTCCAGACCTAAAAAAATTACTTTGATTTTCATTTTCCGATGGAGCATGCACCTATGGAAGATCACGTTGAATAGTGGCCGCGTAGACTTTCGTCACGGTACATACGGGTCTGTTCTACTGTCCTCATGCCTCAATCCCCTTGGGCAAAACTTTTATACTTTTCGGAATGTACAGTCAAATGGCGATCAGACGCTGTTTGTCCAGCGTTTGCAAGTTATTTCAGGGACTTTAAACCGCTTACTTTGGCGGACTGCTGGCTGAGAGAACCTTGTTCGCTGACAGCATGAGACGCAGAAGTGCATAAAAGGAGGAAGCGGGTGTCTGCCTTTATGGTCAAATGGTCGAGGGGTATTTGCTTGTCATGCATGCTTACAAAATCTCACTACTAACTCTGCAGATTCGTTTGGTGGTGGTAGCTGTAGTAGTAGTAGTAGCAGCTGTAGTAGTAGTAGTAGTATTAGTAGTAGTTGTTATGACCCGCCTGGTACGTGAAATCCCGTGGAGCGTATACGCACTCGATCCTGGTCCCCAATACCAAGACAGCAGACAAAGAACACACGGCTGGCCACGGAATGTGTAATAGGGAAACACCGCAAGTCACGACTAGCTAAGAGTGACGCATATTTATAACACGCTATCGTGGTTCGACGGCATTCGGTCTAATGGCCTTCGGGACGTGGGGAGTAGGCAATGGGAAGGTGCCTGATTGAGATGACAGGGTTGTAGAGAGAGAGAGCAAACGCACGTGATCTCCGGTGATTGGTTTGCTCTTGTTTTTGGGAGTGTAGGCACTCCCAACAGTAGTAGTAGTAGTAGTAGTGGTAGTGGTAGTGGTAGTAGTGGCAGTAGTAGTAGTAGTTGTTGGTATTATGTGGAAATACCAATGCAAAGTCCAATGAGGTTTTAGGAGACAAACGGGCAGAAAGGAATTTTCGAAAACGACAGAGGTGCTGGAATGGCCATTGCTTCATTATTATCCGTCATCAGCCAACCATGCGCAAACCCAAGATTTTGTGAGCCCCATCCAACAGGTCGCGGTTTCGGGCCTCAGGGCTTGCCAGTCCTGCGGTTACATATGGATGACTGATATGGTCTAATAAGCCAGATGCCTTGTTTGACTTTGCCGACAATATCTATTTCTGCATATTATACCAGTCCCAATGTGAATGTTGATGGGGCTGTGGATTAAATCCCCAAAGGAGAACAAGGCTATCGGATTCCGCAACGGATTGGTGGGCGCCCATCCCGGACAAGTGTACGTCAACACGCAGTATCTCATGAAATGTTGGCCGAAATTCATAAATGTATTATCGATTAGAAATTACTATTTCATTAAGCATGTACTGATGCTTATCGTGCAACCATTATCCCAATATATTGCAGTCACGCCTGGACGTGGTGTTTTGAATGCGCTAAGAAACAGACACGTGCGCAATCACGTGGGTAAAAATGCCTGCTTAAATATAAAGAAAACACGCAAAATGTTATTCATTCTGGCATTTATTTTGCAATAACTTAGGTAGTCTTTCCGATTTAAAAAGTGCCTTTTGACCTGGGTTTGCCGCTGCGCTTGCGTCCCGGTCTTCCGACCTGCAATCATTCCATTTTATATATAATTAAACACTTGGACACAGAATTTAATAGGCCACCTGTTTCACCCAGCACTGCGTTTGTTGATATGCGAATGCGACTTCTCCGAGTCGTCAACAGTCTCGACGTCAGTCCATCTATTCTATGTCTTCGACGAACATGGCGACCTCTCAATCGAATCAGGAGTAGTAGTAGGCCTAAAACAAAACCGCATGTGACACCGCATTCAGACATTTCTTCAGTTTGATATAAAATTATAGGCAAATGTGTCTGCTCTGTAGGATTGAAAACACACGGTCCAAGTAAGCAATTTTTCTAGAATTATGATTTCCGTTATCGCTTGTGCCACGGCTCTGTGCACAAAAATACCGTCAATTAACTTTGTTAAGTCTGTTATATTTCCTCAGCTTGGTTGCCATTATATGCAGCCTTCATTGGCTTTGCATGATGGCACACAATATTCAGCTTCCGTCCCGTTTAGAGCCGGATCACTTCACTTACGAAATAATGCAAATGAGAGTTTGTCTCCTTGCACCCCCGGCCTGTGGATGTTGACCCACTTTTTCATCCAAACTCAATAATTTACGTTTATTTTCATTTTCCAATGGAGCATGCGCCTAGAGTAGATCACGTTGAATAGTGCCCGGGTAGACTTTCGTCATGGTGCATGCGGCTGTCCTCATGCCTCACTCCGCTTGGGCAATCATTTTATGCTAATCGGAATGTGAATGAGGTACCGTAAAATGGCGATCGGATGTTGTTTGTCCAGCGTTTGCAAGTTATTTCAGGCACTTTAAACCGGCCCTTGGGCGGACTGATGACTGAGAAAACCTTATTCGCCGACAGCATGAAACGCAGAAGTGCATAAGAGGATGAAGTGGGCGTCTGCCTTTATGGTCAAATGGGTAAGGGGTATTTTCTTGCCTCGCAGGCTTACAAAAACTCACTACGAGCTCTCCATATTCACTTTGAGCTCAGATTAATTACATTCGTATGCAATGACCTGACGACGAACAGCCATTCAGTTTTAGTGCAGTCTTGAATAACTTCCGTTCAGTTATGCGGGTACTGAAACAAGGACTTGGATCTGTACATCAAGTAACGAACACTATGACACTATTTTCATAGATGCTCTGGTTCTTGCATCACCTATCTTATCCTAGACCTAGATTCGACGGTCGCTGTATGCGTTGCAGACTGCATCGCTATTCTTACCAATGTGTTCACCTAACTCTTATCGATCACACGTGAAGTAGAGTAGTGAAATGCCCTCCACTCAAGCCACCACCTGAATCGCCTACTGCCACATCGAGCACAGGCCTAGTTCGCAGCTCCATAGGCCTCTATTCTATCCTCAAATACCGTTCTCAGTTCCGAGGCTGCAGTGAAGACCGAGCTGAGGGGTGCGTCATCCACCTGGCACTGGATCAATGCTCTGTTTACTCACAGTACGCGAGCATATTTTTAGTGTGCACATAGTAACCCCCCCCCCCTCCACCCAACTCCAGCACCTCATCTAACATTAGTCTGCTCGAGAAGACACGCAGAAATACTCGACAGGCAAATTGGGTTGCCGGCGATTTGTTAATTGAGCGCATCAGATTACCCCTTTGTTCCAGTTGTCGGTCTTAACTCGATTATTAGACTCTTGACGGAGTTTCGTTTGTGAGAAATAGTAATCTTCTACCCGTATACTTGCACAACCTCTGCGTGTGTCAATTGCAACAAGTCGAGATATTCAACGATCTATCAGTATTTCAGTGTAATAGGGCATTTTGGGATGACAGTCATCAATAAATATCCGTTGTCTTGATAAATTTCATTGTTGGATAAGTTAAATTAGAATAGTTTTAGAAAGATTACGGATGTTTCTATTTGACGGTAACCACTGCATTATAACCATCGATAGAAAGACCGATAGCGTGGACGGCGCATTTCTACGGAAACAAGTTATGTTTACGAAAAAGAGTCCCCTTCGCGGAATATAAGTTTAGGGGGATTTCAGCCAGCTATCACGGCATTTGCTCTTTAACTTATCATACATAGGCTTTTAATGTAAAACTTATGCAGCTGTCAAAAGAAGAGGAGGCGTTCACCGGGAGAGGTGTGTTTGAGGTCTGACGTTTCGGGTAGTCGTTTCTTCTACCCATCTTCAGAGACTGAGCAGTCGTGCACAGAGCTTTCCTTTTATGGCGCACTTTGTCCAATGCCTGGCCTATCAATGCCGCCTGTGTGGCTGCATCCGACGCGCATGTCATCGTGACCTGAATCCCGCCCATCTTCGCCGGCCTCGGTGATAATTGGCGGCCCCGATTGTCCTGCGTCGTGACTGCCGCCCGTCAAGAATGTCCGTAAAACCAGATAAGGCGCCGCTCGGAATAGGCGTTGCCCACAGGCCCGACTCAACAATCCGCCGGCAAGTGATGCGGCCAAAAGACCCGATCCCTAAACAGGAGATGTCGGCTGTTGTCTACCGACTTCAGTGTAGCTGCGGAATGTGTAACTACGTTGGGGAAACCGGCCGACGGCTGCGGATATAGAAAATCCCCAAGCGCGTAACGAGAATATTGGGTAGTCCATATCCCTGGTTTGAGCATTTTGGAGTTACAGTCCCCCCTTCCGCAAATAATTGAAATTTGCATATTTATTTTAATTTCGTTTTTTTGAAAGTTTTCGGTCAATTGAGCATTTTATTCGTTTCTCATAACCCAAATACTTTATTCCACCCAGCATTTCCCATCGAAGAATCCTTCCAGTAGGCATGTTTGCCTCCCCGGCCTGTAAAAATACGGCTTGTGGGAATTTTGTCTCAGTTCCGGACCTTTATTTACCGTAGTTTTCTAGCTTTGTTTCTTCTCGAGGAGCTGGTGTTCACAGTGCTTGTACCCTCCCTGCCAATCTTCAGCATGGAGACTTCTTTTTGACTGTTGTACTCCTCCACTTCCGTTGATGTTCTTGATTCACCTTCGGCACAGCTTACGCCACATCTACAGTCCTTGCGTGCGTTTCCTACTCCAGTCCTGTGGTTCATGGTTCATCCCGGATATCAGCTGCCGTCCTGCGGACCACACGCACGGGAAGAATCCTTGTCGCCGGTGCAAGTGGCAGTCTGGCGCAAGTGGATGTTGTAAAGATGCTATCACCTCCAGATTCCGCATTCCCGCCCTGAAAGGATCATCTTTTTTGTTAATGTGTACTCCTATTTAGTGGAGTGTCAAAAAGTTATATATTACGACCGTCAGAACACATTGATGAATGATTTAAACGTGGGAAGCTGCTCGAGGCCTTCATATGTGAATGTCTTAGATGCAGAAGTAATTCGTTTATCGTGCATGTCGTATAATCCTCCTTCTTGCCCTCTTTCCTCCGATTATGCAAATGGATTTCATGAGAATTCTACAAAATTTAAAGGTGGCAAACGCCGAGAGGCCTACTGTACCATTACATTCATATGATTTCTGCACTCTGGAAGTGCAAGTGCTCGGTGGGCAAATTTGAGGAGATTGCTGTAGTGGTATCCATACGCATGCAGACCAATACATCCTTTGTGTCAACCTCGAGGCAATTGGATTAACTGCGAGTCAAACATAAAACGACATATGGCGGAAAAATATATGCCCGAGATTTCGGATCCAGGATGGATGGATGACAGCAGGAGGATAAAGTTGTGGATGCACTCTGAGAGCAGTATTCATCAGCTGCATTTCCTATGTTACCACATGCTCGTTAATGCTGATAACGTCCGCATTCATCGCAGGTTTTCGTAAATGGACTGATGCTGTCGCGAGTAGGCACGTTCAAAACATGAATGCTGGTGCGTTTACCGTTCTTGATAACCATCGGCCCTCTTATTCGATTAACCCACTCTCAAATTCGCACTTTGAAAGCCTGAAAATGAGTTAATCCTGAATTTTTTTGAATGATGGAAGGCTCGCGTCCAGGTTATGTCCCCGATACAATCACTATTAAATTACCATCCACCCCGTATTAAAACATTCCTCCCCGTAGAGACTCATCATCCGCCATCCCAAATCCATAATCTTCTCTACCTCGAATCGCTCCCACGTCTTCCGATCTGGATACATTTTCTTCAATATTGGCTAATGTAATAAAACTAACACTTGAAAAGCTATTTCTTACGTGAGAATACGGAATCGGTCAGACTACCTGCACGTCAACATCATCATCCCTCAGGCGAGATGACGAGTGTTCATCCGTCGTTTTCGACGATGGACAACATGTGCCCATCAACAGGGTGGGCGCAGGAACGATGACATGTGCGTGAACTAGTTTATGGAGGTAGTGGCCTTGCGCAGCATCTATCGCACTTTATTCACCGTCGTCCACCTCCGTTAGGTAATAAGGCCTAGACAAGGAGACCGTGGTCGACAGGGCGTGGACTCGCGCCTAAGGGTGCCACCACACATGCTGGTCCACACACACAAAGGACCAGGATCCCAGACATCAGGGAAAGGAGAGACAGCTCTGATCTCAACCGAGTGGAAGTGCCACAAAGGCCACATTAAGACGGAGTCATTGTAGCCTGAATCGCCGTCATGTAAGAATAAGCCGGTTATCCCGTCCAATGGCAGCCTTCTAAGTCACGTCTTTTATCGCACCGTGAATTATGCACCGAGTGTCGACATCACTCTCGCGTCCCTATCCTGTGTGCCAGAGGATAGTCCCGGACAATTGTTGAGATTAGAATTTTTGGTCGAAAGTATCAAGAGCGGTCCGTCTGGGCGTGCCACGCACACGACCCGAGCCCCGCACATTCTGCCAGAATTTCGCATGAATGGGTTTCATTGTTCGTCTATCTCGTACGTTAAGATTATGGAGGCGGCATGGAGGAGCAGACGAGGAAGACGATTCCCGCTTGCTTGTGGGGTGCTGTTCGCGTGCTTTTGTTGGGTGATGCTCAAGGAATTTAAACGTCTGCTACGCCGGAAATAACAAACCATAACACTCGCCCCCTGGCATGCGCTGGCAGTTCTCTGACGCCTTTTTCCCTCCCGGTAGATGCACTTGCACTCCCGCTGCGTGTACAGGTCATGCTCATGGTTGCCCGGGCTTCCTCGACTTTCTGATCTGTTTTGATACTGTTCTTTGTTAAAATTCTGGTCAAGAGTTTGTTATGTACCAGGGCGTGTGGGATAGCGCGTAGGTAAGGGTCTAGCCGTTACATCCACCTACGCCTTCTCCCGTGGTCGACACGGAGTGGACCCGCGCCCAAGGGTGCCAACACACATCCTGGTCCAGACACAAAGGATCAGGATTTCGCACAACAAGACGGCTCGCGTCTCAACTGAGTGGAAGTGTGGTGTGAATGGGCAATTCGACTGCTGGCGGCGTATCACCGCATATAATCCCGTCCGATGGCGCCCTTCCAAGCAACGATTCTCATCTCACCGTGACTTATGCACTGTGTGTCGACATCACTCTCCCTTCCCTCTCCCCCATACCAGGCGATAGTCCCAAGTGGTCTGCAAACTGATGTTGATATTATAATTATCGGCCGAGAAGATCACGAACGGTCCGTCTGCGCGTGCCAAACACGCGACCTTGACCCCCCCAGTCTGCCAGAATTCCGCATGAAGGGTGTTCACTGCTCGGTTCTTTGTCGTGCTTTAATAAAATGGAGGCGACATGGAAAGGGGAACGAGAACGCGATTACCTCTTGCGTGTGGGGTACCCTTCCCGTGCTTGTATCGGGCGATGCTCAAGGAATCTAAGCGTCTGCTAGGCCAGGATCAGAAAACCACCGTCCTTGCACCCTGGTGGACGATGGCAGTTCTCTGACTCCTGATCCCCTGCCGGTAGATGCACGTACGCTCCCTCTGGGTATGCAGATCGTGTGCATGACTGCCCAGTCTTCCTCGCCATTCAGACTCGTTTTGATACTGTTCTTGGTTAAAATTCTGGTCATGTGTTTGTTGTGGACCAGGGGGTGTGGGATTGTAGTGAGGCACCGGACTAATTTATCCTTGACGATTTAGTCTCGTTTTCTTTGCCTGGATTGCTTGTTTGAATGTGACGATAAAAGGACACACCCGCCATGCTGGACTGATTTGCTGCCGCGCTCAGTTGCCAGGTTACATAACGTTCAAAATCTCCATAATATTTACTGCGCAGCTTTACTTGCTGACTTTAAGGCTATGGGCTCGTGAGATATAACTCGTTAATTCGTGAGGACCTTATCATTTACGTCAGGATTACGCCTAGGCGCGGGTCCAGCCGTCCCATCCACCTGCGCCTTCTCCCGCCTTCTCCTGTCTTTGTCTTGGCATTCCCACCACAGCGTGGGATCCGAGCCAGGCGTTGGCGACACGCCCAGGTGCGGCTTCGGCCGTGCCAGCCTCCAAATCTCTGTTGTCTGTTTGAAATCCTGGTTATTGTTGTGTGGACCATGGTGTGTAGTGGAACGCCAAGGTGAGGATCCGTCCGAGCCATTCACCTGCGGCCTCCCTCGTCTCCGGTCTTCTTGACTCTGTCTTGACACCGGGTCCAGGCGGGGGAGGAGGAGAGAGTGTAGGTAGATGCTACGCAAGTCTACCGGCACTATAAACCCCTGCGTAAGTCACCGTCCCTGCTCCACAATGCAGTCTGTGCGGCACACGGTGGACATCGTCGAAATCGACGGTCGAACTGTCGGTTATTTGGCTTGACTGGCGGTGTTTCACCGCAGATTTTCATGTTTGCTCGTGTGACCGAATACGTCCAATTGGTGAATGGATTTGCGTGGGTAGCGTATGCAGTTAAGGCGGGTGGAGTTGGTGTATGTTGTTGCTACAGCCTTTGGTTCGCCAGCGTCTGTGTACTGGATTCGCAAGTGACTGATCAGGTCAGTGCATGTTGTGAATTTGCGACGGAAATGTGGGCAGGCTATGTTTGCAACTGCTGAGCGGTTGTGATGCTGCTACTGTCCACCACACTGTTGGAGATATGTCAGATGTGTAGCATGTGCTTCACTTGTCGATAGTGCGGGGAATTCCATTCTCGTGGCCGAAGAAGCCTATACGGCGCGCAAATGTATGTGGTCGGTGTAGACATTTGAGGCGGATGCGATGGGCATACGTCGGAACTCCTGGCACTGGTACGCCAGTCCCTTCCAGGCACGATCGCAGCGGTGAGGGGTTGGAATCTAGTCTACGTTGCTGACGACGGAGACGATGGTGGTGGGGTCAGTGGCTGACGTGGCATCAGGAATGTTGTCGTCGTATTTGTCGCTTTCCTAAACACTTTGGTTTTTAGGCCACCACAATCTTTGCGGCAGACGAGGACATCCAGAAAGGCCAGCTGATTGTTTTTCTCCTCCTCCATCGTAAATTGAATGTCCGGGAAGACGGCGTTGAGTTGTTCTTTGAAAGTCAGCACCTGATCCCGTTCGATGACGACGAAGGTGTCATCCACATACCGAGCCCAGAATTTCGGTCTGTGGTGTCGGAAAACCAGCGACTCCAGCCGTTTTAAGGACCGCCTCGGCTATGAGTCCCGAAATCGGCGAACCCATTGGCGTTCCCTTCACCTGCTCGTAGATTGTTCCGTCGAATGTAAAGTACGTCTTATGACAGAACTTCAGGAGCTGGATGATTTGGGCGTGTCCGAGGCGATTCTCCGTTTCGTCGTACTTCTCTCGTAGGAGTAGTTCGATTGTCTCGACTGCCAGGTCCTGCGGGATAGAAGTAAAAAGGGACGTGACATCAAAGGAAACCATGATATCGCTTGGCAGGAGACTTACTCCTTTAAGTTTCTTCAAGAATTGCGTTGACGAGCTGACTGTGGTGTTCGAATCAGCTGGCCTTCCTGGATGTCCTCGTCTGCCGCAAAGATTGTGGTGGCCTAAAAACCAAAGTGTTTAGGAAAGCGACAAATACGACGCAAATACTGAACTTCAATAGCAACCACCCGATCAGTCACAAACGCAGCTGCGTAAGGGCGCTATACCGGCGTGTTGAGACGCACTGCAGTGAAATGGAAGACAAGGCTGCTGAATTACAATATCTTCGACGGGTAATGAGAGCCAATGGCTACCCGCGCAACTTTGTCAACCAGTGCATACGAAAAGGACACCAGAGACCAAATCCAACTAGCCCCAAATTTTAGCGGGCTCTTCCGTACGTGAAGAACGTCTCGGAAGCCGTCAGTCGTCTTCTCACTCCACTTGGAGTTGGTGTTGCACACAGGCCGGAAGCAACCATTAGGCGCCAAGTAATGAGGCCAAAAGACCCGCTGCCACGGCAGGAAACGTCTGGAGTCGTTTACCGGATCTGGTGTAGTTGCGGACAAAGCAATTATGTCGGAGAAACTGGGAGATTACTCCGTACGCGACTTGCCGAGCACGCAGCAGCAGTGAGGCGGGGAGACGCTAACTCTCAGGTGGCGGCACACTCGACGGGACACGGCCATAATTTCAAATTTCAAGAGGCCGAAATCCTCGCAAGGGGTGACAACCGCGTGAGCCGCGAGCTGCTCGAGTCATGGTTCTCAGGCCCGCAATCCATCAACAAACACAATGACCTCCCGGTGGCCTATTCCGTATTGCGATTTTCCCTGGGCAGGAGAATCAGTCACGTGGGGAGGGCGCGGGTGAGCAATTATCACGGTGACAGTGAGCCAGTTTGCCGAGCAATCGTCACACCAGCATCGAGCACGGATGACGAAATCGCGGCAATTAACAACTCGGACTCGGACCGCCAAGCCACCGCCGCATCAATTACGACCCCAGCGGCGATTGTGAGAACTGTTAATTGCAGTGCGCATACGGTCCCACGGCAGCCACGTGCTATAAATACTGCATTCCTGGTGCCACCTTTACCTCTATCTGCGAATGTCTCTGATGATGGGCTCGAGTGAGAACCCGAAACGTCAGGCCAATAAACTTCTTGTCCCAGTGATTGCATCTTCATCTTCTGAACTGCTGCCTGGGACTCGCCTGTTCGCTTCTATCAGCAAAAAGCGCGATTCCCGTTAGATTGTGGGGTGTCAATTTCTTGCTGGCGGTGATGAGTATAATCGTGATTATGCGCTTTTATTAAAAGTGATTTACTGTAGGTATTCATGCATGCGCATGTGACCAAATAAATTGATAAAGTGTGTTTCGCGTGTAGATACTGCAGGCAACTCCACCAACGTGGATGCGCATGCGTATAGGTCTTGGCTCCCAGCACTAGGAGGTCGATTTCGACACAACGAATTTGCGAGTGATCAATCAGGCCGCATCATGATGTAAAGGTGTGATCGCAACGGGGGAGTAGTTGGGATCGCGTCCACATTTTGGCGGGGGCGGGCGGGTGATGGGGGGTCTAAAGACACAGACCGAAATTTTTATGCATGAATACTTTGACCGAATTCCTTCAGCCACAGCGTGTAACTGCGTAATTTTCATTAATTGCCGACAGGCAGCTAGCAGTATACTTTAGGGTCTGAGTCTATAGACCTTAAATCAACTGATCCACTCCAAGTTCGTACATAATTTCTGAGGAAATTCACAAACGACTATTTCACCTGATTGCTAATAACTGGTATGCCATAATCGCCCTTACCGTCTCCCTGTTTGCCCAACATAGCTACTCCTGCGGCATCTGTACCAGACCCGGTCAACGACGGTTACTTACATTTTAAAAATTAACGACTTGTGCGTGACAGATTAGGACGCCCTTAACACAGCTACAAACACCTGCAGTGAATGCGGGAACAGTTATTAATTCTGACCATATGGTTGCATATCAAATACAGTCCATGCATACCGCACACATCTGTGTCTATGCCTTCCATCTTTTACAGTCTGCGGTTATGGGCTAAAGCACGTATCCGAAAATTCGGAGGAATATCGTTCTTGTTCCGTCGACTGAAACTCATTCTTCTGAACCACTTCATGAAATTCACTGTGCACCAGTATGCCTACTGTCCAGTCCATTTGCAGTTCTGGCAAAAGCAGTGGTTTCTGCAACATGAACTTCCTACGCCCCCCCTCACCCAAGTAATATACCTGCCATTCATATTAGCGCACAAAAGTCTTAATTTATGATCTGCTATTCCAGTTATGCCTTACATCGGCGAATAAGCATCCTGCTCGTAGGAATTAACCGATACACTTGGCCCACAGTGTGGGGCGCGCAGCCACTTAATGCTCGCAGAGCAAAAAACGCCTTTGACCGGCTATCCCGGACGTTAAGACTGTAGTCCCTTACAATGTTTACAACTAAAAATTTGTAGAATGGACTTCCTCAGTGCTTGGGAAGACGAGGCACTTTCAATTACCAGTCGTTTATTTTCAGCTTGCAAGCAATGGAAGCGACCCCGAGTTAACATCAAAAACGCACACGTTCACAATGCCTGCAGCTCCACAAATCGTTGAAGGGAACTCCAGTGGGCACTTCGTCGACTAGATCCAAGATCTGAAGTCATTGCCGTGATCAACGGAGTCCTCCGGTGCAGTAAGGGCCTCTATAGTTTTTCCTGATGCTCCAACCTCGTCGTCTTCAATTTTTAAATAATTATAACAAAAAGTCCACTTTATTTGACAGTATATCAACAGTAATCACAATGAACGGAGCACAGCCAACTCTAGTGTCAGGGAGTAAAACCTCGAAATGCATGTCAAATTGCATTTGCACCTGGTGTCAGATGCGGGTACTTTGATCTTTACATCTTGCAAATAGGTCGCCCAGTAGGATGGCACCATAGGCATTCACGCATTCCTGTCTGATGAGTTGCCACGTGATTAAATACGCCCGTGTACCCAGAGAAGGTTTGGCTTAACAACTGAACGTCCCTAACTTGTTGGTTGATGAATGCTTGCATCAGACCAGTTCTCCTACGTACTGTTGAGAAGCCTGTCTCATAGACTTAACTAATCAATCATCTCAAAGTAAACAGCAATCTCGTTGTACCAGTGGATCTGTTGGTAAACCGCGTCGGCCAATTTGCGTCAAGTTTTCTGTCTCGTGGGTGAAATAAAGACGAAGCAGGCCACTGGATTAACGCGCGCTCAAGCCTTCACTCATCTTTATTTAAACATCTTAATCCGGCGCCAGATTGGACAGCAGACGAATCTGTGCGTGTGGCAGCCAAATTGATAAGCTGGAAGATTAAATGTAGGCCGGCCGCAAGTGCCCCTCCGACGCTACCATCTGGTTTCCTAAGGCACATGACAACCATGCCGATTTCACTCGGAAGCCGACCGTCCTCCGACAAAAATGCTGAGCATTATTCGCAAAATATCGAGCCTGTAACAAGTAATTGTAGGTTCCTCTGATGCTATAATCATCCCACAACCGCCCACCTCTCCAATTCTCTTTATTTGGGTTCCGCTTGCTTGCAGAATTTGGCTACGTTATTTTGGGTGGGCTGGGTGCCAATCTATGATCGACCCTGATCGCACTAACTCTCCTCCCCACTTGCCCGACAATGCTGTTTCACAGGTATACCTGGCAGACCTGGTCAACGATGGTTACCTACATCGTTAAAATTAACGAGTCAAACGTAAGAGATCAGGAAACCCTTGAAACAATTACAAACACCTGTAGTGAATTTGAGAGCAGTTACTTTGTTAAACAAATAGTAGCATGGCAAATACAGTCTATGTCTACTGTCTTTTGCTGTCTGCGGATATGGGCTACAGAACGCATCCGAAAAATCGTAGGAATATATTCCTTTGTCCGCCGACCAAAACTCATTCTCTTCAACCACTGCCCAGTTCTGACAAAAGCAGTGGTTTCTGCAACATACTCCTTCTCCACCTTCCCTGGTGTAGTATAGTTGCAATTCATATTAACGTACAAACATGAGAATTTATGATTTTATTACATTTATGCAACATGTGAGCGGATGAGCATCTCCCTCAGGGATTGACACACTTGGTCCAGAGTAAGGCACCAAAATATTTGACTCGCAGCAAGGCGAAAGACTTTTTGATTGGCTATACCTGACGTTCGCATTGTAGACCATTTCGATGTTTTCAAATATAAAGTGACAACATGGATTTCGATAGTTCTTGAGAAGATTAAGAGGTTTCAATTGTTGAACGTATATTTTCAGCTTGCAACTAACAGAAGAGATTCCGAGTTAAAATGAAGAAACGCACGCTTTCACATGCGAATGCCTACAGCTCCACGAATCTCCGCAAGGGTTTCCAATGGGCTCTTCGTCGACCAGATCCAAGATGTCAAGTCATTGCCGTGATCATCTGAGGCTTCTGGTGCAGTTAGGGCCTCTACCGTGTTTTCTGATCTCCCATCGTTGCCTACAAATTTGAAACAATTCCCATGCGATCCCATTTTAAAAAGGTCTAGAGAAATTGAGTCAAGTCAGAAGATTAACACTAATCACAATAATCGAAGCACTGCTACTCAACCCTATAAAATGTGCCGCCAATAATATCAAATCGCCTGAGAGAAAAAAATGCAATTAGTTATGCGCCACCGCAAGACAAAGGGACTGAAATTACCACCGAGAGCAAAGACCGCGTCGCGGGTGGTGAGAAGAGTGAAATATGAACGAGGCTGCTTCATCGCTGCAAGGTCCGTCCACTGACCGAGCGGACATCTGGTGTCCGGAGGAGAAAACATCTCCACAACGTTGACTTTCGTGTTACCATCAAATCCACCGGCAGCGAGGATTCTCCCTCTAAAGTGTGTCGCTGAGAAAAATGCGCGCGCAGTTCTCATGGGGGCAGCTGGTAGCCAAAATTCGTCGGTGCTGGATGAGGTGGCCTTCCCTTGCCAGTCTGCTCGCAGCTGACAGAACTCCACGGAAGCAGTCCAGGCAGAATCGTTCTTACCGCCAAAGACGAAGACCCGATTGTCGCGGGGTAAGCAAACAGCAGCCGGACCGTTCCTCTTCTCCCGTAGATCGGGCAGCCTGTACCACCTGTTGGGGGCATGCGAGGAAGGTGTGTGGTGCGGATGAGTGAGCGAGGCAGCAACATTTACGAAAAAGCAACAGATCTGCGTCACAGGTGTTCTCACCTATCCTGACTGACGTCATACACTTCACAGGAGGAAAGACGTGTTACTATAACTCCCTCCATATAGTATCCTCCGAAAACGCCAATCAACGTCCTCTCTTCACACCCCCTGTCTTCAACACCGACGTTCACGACGGAGGCCGCGTGCTCTTTGCGTCCAACGGTGAGGGATGCCCGTTTGCGCCACTGCCGTTCTCTCACCAGGAACTCATCAACGCTTGTCGAGTAGTTCTGCTGCGAAGTCTGTCCTCCGACTACGAAAATGCTCTCTTCCAGGAAGGGAAAAATGCACAAAATGTGGATGAGGTTTAGGCAGGAGTCTGCATGATGTGTCTCAACTGTTAAAGCAAGCCGGCCTATTTCGTGAGGATGGACTTATCTTTACTTGACTGCGTAGTCTGGCAATCTGCATACTTTTTCAGATCTACTTATTCAGCAACCTAGCAGGTGCGGCCACAACTGACCGCCAGTGCTAGAGATCAATCGAGGAATAGGATGACTTTTTTAGTCTTAGCGGAATGTTTAATAAGAGGATCACCACTCTTTTATTTCCCAGCTTGATTTTTCCCATTTGACATGCAGGAAGTCGACCGCAATAGGCTTCTCGGAATGTCCGCTCATCGTCGAGATTCTAAAGGAGGATGATGGAGTCAGTACATAATGATATGACTTTCTCACTAATCTTAGATTTTTAGGAATTCGATTGTCTTTCCTGCACAGCCCGCCCCAAAATGAACTTCATTTCCTCCAGATGCATGAGAACACAGCCTCCGCCAAATTGCGCGCCTACATTCATTGACTGATCTCAAGAGGTGTTAACTAAATCTCTGAAATACCTTTTCGATTAGGGAGATTACTTAGGTGCGGTAGTAAGACTGACTATCTTACGACCTAATGCCGTTATATTGTAGCAGGCACACATGAACGGTTGTTTTAATAGACAAGGGCGCTAAGTTTGAGAGCAAGGGTGCCTGGTGTCTGGACACTCTCTGTTCGCTTTCTCTTGTTTCTTTCAGTCGAGGTGTGCGAAGAAGAGAACTCTCCCTCCCCGGTGGCAGCATCCAACTCCACCTTCCCTGGACAACAGTGAAACTAACGTTTTGTTGGACTGATTGATCCCCCTTTGCTCCACCCTCGTTCTACGTTCTCCTTTTTCCCTTCCTCGGTAAACTTTAGAGTACTGAGCGGCTTATTGTGTGCTTGAAGATTGTTATTCGATAATGAACGCTTGGAAAGACTATCCTAACGGTTCCAGAATTGGGCCGAATTCCCTAGCTTCCGACGTCCCGTCCCAGGCAGCCGCATCCACCTCAACTGCCATCATCGCCTCCACGCATTCAGTCACCGCATCTGCCTACTATATCACATACGTATTCATGAAAATCAGCGATTGGAAACCGCCAGCCATACCAAACTCACCCACATTCCCCCCGCACCAGCACACATGAGCTAGTTCGTGTCCGGAGGGTTGCCACGCAAGAAAATACACTCAGGTACGCAGAAAGCGGTTTAACTTAACAACTGAACGTCTCACATGTACTGGCAGAGGAATGCAACCATCTGTCCAGTCCTCCGATGTAATGTTCAGAAGCGCGTCTCTTAGACCTAACTAATCAATCACGTCATGATAAACAACAAGCTCGATGTACCAGTGGATCTGTTGGTAAACAGCTTCGGCCAACTTGTGTCAAGTTTACTGTCGCGTGGGTGAAATAAAGACGAAGCAGGCCACTGGATCAACACGACGTTCTCGTCTTGACTCATCTTCATTTAGACATTTGAATCCGGCGCGAGATTAGACAGCAGAAGAATCTGTGCGTGTAGTAGCCAAGTAGACAAGTTGGAAGATGGAATGTGGGCCCAGCGCAAGCGCATTCCGACGCTACCGTCTTGTTTCCTAAGGCACATGACAACCATGAGGGATAGGAATATTCCTTTAGTCGTAGCAGAATGTTTAATAGCAGAATCACTATTCATTTATTTCCCAGCATGACGCTTCCCATTTGATATGCAGGAACTAGACCGTAATAGGCTGCACGGAATGTCCGTTCATCGTCGAGATTCTAAAGGAGAATGATGGAGTCAGTGCATAATGATATGCCTTTCTCAATAACCGTTAGATTTTTTTAAGAATTTGATTGCCTTTCCAGCAAAGCCTGTCCCAAAAAGAACTTCATTTCCTCCAGATGCATGAGAACACAACTTTCGCCAAATTGCGCGCCTGCGTTCATTGACTGATCTCATGAGGTGTTAACTAAATCTCTGAAATACCTTTTCGATTAGGGAGATTACTTAGGTGCGGTAGTTAGACCGACTATCTTACGACCTAATGCCATTATATTTCCAATACACCAGGATGTCGGCTTTTGAATGCACTTCTTTCCCGCCGCCTGCAATATTCCGATTGGGTAATAATAGCCATCTTATGATGCCTGCACTTTCTCCATCGGTTTTCGATGCCCTTATAAATTCGGATGTATTTTGCGGACAACAAGTACCAAAACATTCTTTCTCCATCTCATTCGATAGCAAATCACATCCTTTTTTCCGATTTCGTATTCGAAGGGAAAGTATCTCCCGGTTTTAAAAAGTTACTAATTTTGAGATTTTGTAGGATGTCGCAGCATCCATTCGAATAGCAATGTATATCTGCATGAATCACAACGCACATTGACTAGGAACATATACGACAACAGAAAACATTGGGGGGAGGTAGTTTGGATCCAATTGACGCACCATGGGCCTCCAGCTAGACCCCTGACCATCCCGTCAATGACGGCATTTGATTACGGTGCGCATTCCCAATAATGCCAAAATATCCTTATTTACTTGCAAGCAGAAACGAGCACTTATGTGGCCGTCCAACAGTGAATATCCAGGTGGAGAATATCCCCACTAAAGCGCTCCCGTTGAGTCGTTTTGAGTCGACTGCATTCATTCCTATAATATATATAGGGATTTTCAGTTGTTTCATTTACTCAGAATTGCCGTGGAACAATACATTCGGGTGCTCCAGCATACCCAGCAGAATTTTCAAGGAACACAACTAAGCATCAAATTCCTCACGTGAGATTTCGACATCACAGTTAGTAGAGTTCTCTACCCTAATCGACTGAAGTGTGCTATTATTGTGAATAAAGGCATAAACTGCTCAAGTTTAGGAATATGCTGAGTAGGGCAGGTGCTTGCGAAAACATGAAGCAGTCTGCGTGCGATGAGATTAGGGGGGGGTCAAGAACGGCGACTAACGCTCACTAACGTGAACAGCTGGGTTAGATAAGAGTACGTCAGTCGACTCACCACCTACGACACTGTAAGTGGCGTAACGACGCAGTTCCATGTCAGCAACTCTCTCTTCATTTTGCAGCTCTGAATCGAAACGCCGAACCGACCATCTGTCTTGATCTTTATCTCTTCCAAAGACGAAAATCATCTGAGTCGTTCTCCCGTTGCGGCTATGTTGATTGAAGGGGCACATCCTCCTACGCGTGGCGGCAGCGCCAATCCACTGCTCCACTGCAGCCATAAGTCGACTTAAACAGAATCATTATGCACTTAATTGGCATGCACTTACGCACATTCGACGTTGGTCTGGTATATCTGATGATTATCCAGCAAGTGCTCACGGAACTGAGCAGTGGTCTTATGCCACTGGACCTCTTTCAGCATCTTCGGAGCGTATGTCCTCAGCCTCTCATCATCAACCACTCCACCAGGACAAACCCAACGTGAAATCGCTTCAAACACTTGTTCCTCAGAGTCAACTGACAAGTCTTCGCTTCGGACCAATGAGAGCACCGTATCGCCTGGCAAACGTACAAAGAGGTCATCAGAGATGAGACGGATAAACTGCGTTTCCATTAGATTGATGCAAGCGTCCATCAGAAATCCAATATTTAATGACTTCGCAAAATCCCAAGTGGTTGCCAGATTTTCTAAAGTGACACTGTAGGGCGGACAGTTAGAGAGGAATAAGTGGGAAATGCTTACCTGTCGGCTATTAAATTGGCTCCCCAATTCTCGACAGCAGGAATCTTCAGCATTTTTGCGAACGCAACCATGCCCATCACATTTGCTGGCGTCATCTCCATTTTGCCGGTGTACACATAACTAATGAGCGCGGTTGCGAGGCTGGAAAGTGCACAAAGAGTAGGTAAAGCTAAAGAACCGACGGGTGGGAGTTTTACCTGAGAGGCACTGTTGGCCATCTTAGGACCGAATTGGCCTCCCCGAGGGGACCACTGAGCGTGGCTCGCAAGGAAGGAATGCGAGCTGCTAGTATTATTCGGTGAGCATGGAGAACCTCGCCGTTCTTTACCTAATGCATAGAAATGTACGTGTAGAGAGCAGTAACAGCAGGCGAATCTACCTCTATTGTCAGGTCTTTAATCTCCCCAGATAGGCGAATTTCGTCCAGTGCAGGGCAGCTGCGAATCAGAGGAAATTCATCTTCGAAGGAATGTGTTTGTGGGATCGACATTTCAGTCGTGGCGACCAGATCAACTGCGACAAATTGCCGTGACCGCCACGAATGTCACCTTTTATTGCACCCCCACACTCTACGCCCCCATTCACACGCTAATGGTCTGCAGGTTCTGATCGGCGGATTGCGGCGATCGGTGTATTCGATCGGATGGCAGTTGGCAGAGTTAGGGAGTTGATTGGTTATGTGTGAATGCGCACGCCTTTCATTTGTCAAGGAATCGCAGTAGTTCTATCAGACAAGGCGACGCGGTCTAGAAGCCGCTATTGGCGTCTTTTGAGTGTGAAATAAGCTGAATTACGCGCGGTCAACGAGGAAACCGTGGGTGGGAAGTGAAGTATGGGCACACGGTTAGAGTTTGATGTACGCTAATAAAGTAACTTGGTGGCGACCATATGCCTACCCAAGTGAACAGCGAGAAGAGACATCGTTTGACATGCAGAGGTAGATTAGTCCAGATCAGGCCAATTACCAGATTGTACTTCTTTAAACCTAAATGAACCTTGTCTTCAAGCCTAAAATGTGATATCGACGTGATTCACGATCAAATGAGTAGCAAAAAACATGTTTTGTGCATGTTTTCTATAAAATATATTTGAATTTATAAGACCATCGAAAATCACATCGAAAAATGCATGCTACATAAGAAGTCATTTTTTAGTGATATGTGTTTTGTAGGAGAGGTGCACTCAAAAGCCGACATTCCGTCGAGTCCGAATTATTACTTGAATATGTCGCATGTTAATCAGTATTACAACCGCACCCACGTAATCCTACCAAATCGCAAACGCATTTCAGAATTTCAGACAGCATTTCATGAGATCGTTCACTCATTGTCATGTGTAGGTAGAAGTGAGCAGATCAGTCTTATTACCGGATCGTACTTCTCAACGTTGACAGACAAGCCAGTGGATTAAGGGGACGTAATACACCCACCAAACTATGAGGTTTCGGTCGTTGTGGGGGACGATGTCTATCGTATGTCCCACGAAGTGGTCGCAGCACTGTTGACTTGTGCGTGAATTAGTTTATGGTGAGACAGACTTGCAGAGCAGCTACCACACTCTCTCCTCACTCACTCAATCACCGGGTTCTGATGGCAAGAACTGTGCGGGGATGGTCTGAGTTGGGTAAGGGTACAGTGCTTGGCAAAACCAAAGAGCCCGTTCACACATGCCGCACACGACATGGTTTCTGCGCAGTGTACCAGGCTTTCACAGAAGGCTGGGTTGAAAATTTACGTTCCTGAGTGTACCGTAGAGGATACATTACGGACATCCAGACCTCGAGTCAGTCACCTCACGTACATGCGTCCACAGCATTGAGTACGAGGACTGGTTTATCCAGTGAGCTGGCAGCCTTCCAAGCTACGCCTTTTAGCACGTAGTGGTACCTCTTTAAAGCTTGTCAGATTTATCATGGCGGGCGAGAGGAGGGCACTTAAGTGTTGCAGCACTTGTTTAAACCCTAAATTCGTGCTATGTTATTTGAGATTATTTGCCACTAAAACGGTTACTTGTGAACTATAAAATTTATTTCGTTTATTACATGCCATTCCCATATATTTGTGGATACCAGTTTTAAAAACAGCATCATGGGAATGAGATTTTTGATGAGTTAGGTCTACTTTGCCTTGCATTATCTGCCGATGAGGAGGTGGAGAAGTTATCCCTTCTGATAGCAGACTCACTTTCCGAAGTAAAATCAGTGTTTTTATGCGATAGACAACATACACGTAGTAGGGTGAGCATTGCTGCTGAGGTTGTTAACAACTGACAGGAGATCAAGGATTCATAAGTCGGAAACATAGTCGTTGGACTCATTGTGGTGGTGGCCTTCAATAGCTTTGCATGGTATCTAAGTGATGGTGATAGTAGTAGTATTAGTAGTAGTAGTAGTAGTAGTAGTAGCAGCAGTAGTAGTATTAGTAGTAATAGTAGTGTCGGTGTTATGTGGAAATATCAATGTACAGGCCAATGAGGTTTCAGGAGACAAAGGTGCAGAAATTAATTGAAGATAAGGACAGAGGAGCTGGAATGGCCATTTCTTCCTTATTAGATGTCATCAGCCAACCATGCGCAACCCCAAGACTTTGTGAGCCCCAACCAACAGGTTGCGGATTCGGGCCTCACGGGTCGACAGTCCAGCGGTTCGATATAAATGGCTGACTAGGTCTAATAAGCCAGGGGTGGGCACTCCAGTCTCGTTTGCACTTGCCGACAATCTATTTCTGCCTATAATACCAGTCCCAATGACACTGTTGACAGGGCTCTAGGATTGAGTCCCCAAAGGAGAACGAGGCTAGCGGATTCCGCAACGGATCGGTGGGCGCCCTTCCAGACAGGTGTACGTCAACACGCAGTATCTCATGAAATGTCAGCCGAAATTCATCAATATGTTATCGATTTGACATTGCTTTTTCACTAAATGTGTACTTTTGCTTATCTTACAACCTTATCCAAATATATTGCAGTCACTCCTGGACGGGGTGTTTTGAATACGCTACGTAACAGATAGGTGCACAAAACACGTGGGTAAAAATGCCTGCTTAAATGTAAAGAAAACACGCAAAATGTTATTCATCCTGGCATTTATTTCGCAAATAACTTAAGCATTCCTCTTCGATTTAAAAAGGGTCTTTTGAACCGGGTTTGCCGCTGCGCTTGCGTCCAGGTCTTCCGACCTGCAATCATTCCATTTTATATTTAACTAAACACTTGGACACAGAATGTAATAGGCCACCTGTTTCACCCAGCACACCGTTTGTTGATGTGCGACTGCAACTTCTCCGCGTCGTCAACAGTCTTGACGTCAATCCATCTTTTCTATGTCTTCGACGAACATGGCGACCTCTCAATCGAATCAGGAGTAGTAGTAGGCCTAAAACAAAACCGCATGTGACACCGCATTCAGACATTTCTTCAGTTCGATATAAAATTATAGGCAAATGTGTCTGCTCTGTAGGATTGAAAACACACGGTCCAAGTAAGCAATTTTTCTAGAATTATGATTTCCGTTATCGCTTGTGCCACGGCTCTGTGTACAAAAATACCGTCAATTAACTTTGTTAAGTCTGTTATATTTCCTCAGCTTAGTTGCCATTATCTGCGGCCTTCAATGGCTTTGCATGATGGCACACAATATTCAGCTTCCGTCCCGTTTACAGCCGGATCACTTCACTTACGAACTAATGCAAATAAGATTTTGTCTCCTTGCACCCCTGACCTGTGGATGTTGACCCACTTTTTCATCCAAAACTCGAGAATTTACGTTTTTTTCATTTTCCAATGGAGCATGCACCTAGAGAAGATCACGTTGAATAGTGCCCGGGTAGACTTTCGTCATGGTGCATGCGGGTGTGCAATGCTGTCCTAATGCCTCATTCCCCTTGGGCGAACTTGTTGTGCTATTCGGAATGTGACCCACAATATCGTCCATCGCGATCAGATGTTGTTAGTTCAGCGTTTACCAGTTATTCTAGAGACTTTAAACCGGCCCTTGGGCGGACTGATGGCTGAGAGAACCTTATTCGCTGACAGCATGAGACGCAGAAGTGCATAAAAGGAGGAAGTGGGCGCCTGCCTTTGTGGTCAAATGGGCGGATCTATACATCAAGTTACGAATTCTGGCACTATTTTTAAAGATGATCTGGTTCTTACCTCACCTACCTTATTCTAGAACAAGACCCGACAGTCACCGTATGCGTTGGAGACTGCATCCCTGTTCTCAAGCAATGTGTGCGCCTAACTCTTATCGGGCACACATTTATCAGCAGACTCTACGTAGCCTAGAGTAGTGAAATGCTCTCCACTCAAACCCCTATCTGAATCGCCTGCAGTAACATCGAACTTAGGCCTAATTCGCAGCTCCATACGCCTGTATTCTCTCCTCCAATGCCGTTTTGAGTTGCTAGGCTGCAGTGAAGATCGAGCTGATGGGTGCGTCATCCTCCTGGCACTGGATCGATGCTCTCTTTATTCACAACACGTGAGCGTGGTTTCAGTGTGCACATAGTAACCCCCCCCCCCTCCACCCACCCCACATCCTCTCAGATCAGCTGTCAATATTGTTAAGCGAAGCACCTCGGCTGACATGAGCCTACTCTAGTAGACACGCAGAAATACCCGGCAGGCAAAGGGGGTTGCCAGCGATTTGTGAATGATGAGAGTAGCTCATCAGATTACGTCCTTTGTTTCAGTTGTGGGTCTTAACTGGATTTAGGAGACCGTTAACGAAGCTCCTTTTTTAGAAATAGTAATCTTTTACCCGTATACTTATACAACCTCTGCATGTGTCCCCTGCAATTAGTCGAGATATTCAACGATCTGTCAGTATTTCAGTGTAATAGGGCATATTGGGATGGCAGATATCAATAAATCTCCGTTGTCTTGATAACTTTCATTGGTGGATGAGTTAAATTAGAATAGTTTTAGAAAGATTCCAGATGGTTCTGTTTGATGATAACCTGTGCGTTATAACCATCGATAGAAAACCGGACATAGTCGAGTGTGTTTTTCTACGGAAGTTAATCTTGCTTATTAAATAAAGTACCCCTAGTGGAATATCATTTTAAGGGGATTTCTGCCAGCTATCACGAAATTTGCCCTTTTACTTATCTTACATAGGTTTAAATGTAAAACTTATGCAATCGTATTTGTTTAGTTTATCTCATATTCCGAATATACTGCTTAAATCTCACTCCTACTATATATTTTTATTCCATGTCAGGAAGGAGAACGGGAATCCTGCAGGTTGGTGCGGAGACCACGAATTTGGTTATCCCAAAGAATGTCGATGTCCAGTTACTCATGAGGGAACAGTGCTAACACAAGCAGGCGCCCCTCGCGCGGATGCAGTCGTCAGGATTGCTGCAGCGAAAAGTATTTTTCCGTTCTGTTCGGGTTTTCATCCACTCCTATGACTGCAGTTCATACTCATTTAACCTTCTTTTACATGGTAATCTCACGTGACTTAATGTAATGTTTGCAGCTTCAGCGTCCAATAACATCACTTGGGATCGCTTTCTTTCCTCATCCTCGTCCATCTACCCTCATCCTTCTATCCCCTCATCTCACAGTTTTCGTTAATCTTTCCGACTAGCTTCAGATATAAAAATTTCACTCGCGCGTAACGAGAACATTCGGCAGTCCTTATCCCTGGATTACACATTTGTGAGTGCAGTCCCAAATTCTGTAATTGATTAAATTTTGAATATTTTTTTACTACGTCTTTTGCATGTTTTCGGTCATGTGGCATTTTGTTCGTCAATTTACATCGAAATATTTTAGTTTACCCAGCACGTCCCACCGAACAATCCTTCCAGTTTGTAACTTTTTCTCCCCTGCCTACAAAAATCCGGATTGTGTTAATTTTGTCTCAGTTCCGGACGTTTATTTGCAATAGATTTGTAGCTTAGTTTCATCTCGAGCATCTGGTATTTACAATTCTTGCACCCTTCCTGCCAATCTTCAGTATGGAGACTTCCTTTTGACTGTTGTCCTCCTCCACTTCTGTTGATGTTCTTGATTCACCTTCGGCACAGCTTACTCCACATCTACTGTCCTTGCGTGCATTTCCTACTCCAGTCCTGTGGTCCCTAGCTCATCCACGATATCAGCTGCCGCCATGCGGACCAAACGAACATGAAGAGTCCTTGTCGCCGGCGGATGTGACAGTCTGGCGCAAGTGGATGATGCAAAGATGCTATCACCTCCAGATTTCGCATTCCCACCCTGAAAGGATCATCTTTTTTGTTAATGCGTACTCCTATTTAGTGGAATGTCAAATAGTTATATATTACGACCGTCAGAACACATCGGTGAATGAGTTAAACGTGGGAAGCTGTTCAAGGTCTTCATATGTGAATGTCTTAGATGCAGAAGTAATTCCTTTATCGTGCATGTCGTCTAATCCCCCTTCTTGCCCTCTAACCTCCGGTTTTGCAAATGTATATCATGAGAATTCTACAAAATTAAATGGTGGCAAACGCCGAGAGGCCTACTGTACCATTACACTCATAGGATTACGGCACTCTGGAAGTGCAAGTGCTCGGTGGGAACATTTGAGGATATTGCTGTAGTGGTATCCATACGCATGCAGACCAATACATCCTTTGTGTCAACCTCGAGGCAATTAGACTAACTGCGAGTCAAAAATAAAACGACCTATGGCTGAAAAATATATGTCCGAGATTTCGGATCCATGATCGATGAATGACAGCAACAGGATGAAGTTGTAGATGCACACTGGGAGCAGTATGCATCAGTTGCATTTCCTATGGTACCACTCACCATTTAATGCTGATAACGTCTGCATTCACCGCAGGTCTTCGTAAATGTACTGATGCTTTCTCGAGAAGGCACGTCCGAAACATGAATGTTGGTGATTTTACCGTTCTTGATAACTACCGCCCTTCTTATTCGATTAACTCACACTCAAATTCGCACCGTAAAGCCTGAAAGTGAGTTAATCCTGAATTTTTGTGAAAGAGGGAAGGCTAGACTCCAGGTTATGCCCCCGATATAATTACTATTAAATTACCATCTACCCCGTATTAAAACATTCCTCCCCCTAGAGACTCATGATCCGCCATCCCAAATCCGTAATCTTCTCTACCTCGAAACTCTCCCACGTCTTCCGTTCTGGATACATTTTCTTCAATATTGGCTAAAGTAATAAAACTAACACTTGAAAAGCTATTTCTTACGTGAGAATACGGAATCGGTCAGACTACCCGCACGCCAACGTCATCATACCTCAGGCGACATGAGGAGTGTTCATCCGTCGTTTTCGACGATGGACAACATGTGCCCATCAACAGGGTGGGCGCAGGAACGATGACATGTGCGTGAACTAGTTTACATGGAATTAGCCTTGCGCAGCATCTATCGCACTCTATCCACCCTCGTCACCTCCGCTCCGTAATAAGGCCTAGACAAGGAGACCGTGGTCGACATGGCGTGGACTCGCGTCTAAGGGTGCCACCACACATGCTGGTCCACACATACAAAGGACTAGGATTCCAGACATCAGGGAAAGGAGAGGCAGCTCGGATCTCAACTGAGTGGAAGTGCCACAAAGGCCACATTAAGACGGAGTCATTGTAGCCTGAATCTCAGTCCTGTAAGAATAAGCCGGTTATCCCGTTCAATGACAGCCTTCACAGTCACGACTTTTATCGCACCGTGAATTATGCACTGATTGTCGACAACACTCTCCCTTCCCTCTCCTGTGTGCCAGACGATAGTCCCGGACAGTTGTTGAGATTGGGCTTATTGGCCGACAGTATCAAGAGCGGTCCGTCTGGGCGTGCCACGCACACGACCCGAGCCCCGCACATTCTACCAGAATTTCGCATGAATGGGTTTCACGGTTCGTCCATCTCGTACGTTAAGATTATGGAGGCGGCATGGAGGAGCAGACAAGGAACACGATTCCCGCTTGCTTGTGGGGTGCTGTTCGCGTGCTTTTGTTGGGTGATGCTCAAGGAATTTAAACGTCTGCTACGCCGGAACTAACAAACCACAACACTCGCCCCCTGGCATACGCTGGCAGTTCTCTGACGCCTTTTTCCCTGCCGGTAGATGCGCTTGCACTCTCGCTGGGTGTACAGGTCATGCTCATGGTTGCCCCGTCTTCCTTGCCTTTTTCATACTGTTCTTTGTTAAAATTCTGGTCAAGAGTTTGTTATGTACCAGGGCGTGTGGGATAGCGCGTAGGTAAGGGTCTGGCCGTTACATCCACCTACGCCTTCTCCCGTGGTCGACAGGGCGTGGACCCGCGCCTAAGGGTGCCAACACACATTCTGGTCCAGACACAAAGGATGAGGATTTTGCACAACAAGACGGCTCGCGTCTCAACTGAGTGCAAGTGTGGTGTGAATGGGCAGTTCTGGTGGTGGGGTTTGACTGCTGGCGGCGTATCACCGCAGATAATCCCGTCCGATGGCGTCCTTCCAAGCCACGATTCATATCTCACAGTGACTTATGCACTGAGTGTCGACATCACTCTCCCTTCCCTCTATCCTATGCCAGGCGATAGTCTCAGATGGTCAGCAAACTGAGATTAGAATTACTGGCCAAGAAGGTCAAGAATGGTCCGTCGGCGCCTGTTACACTCGCGACCTGGACCCCCACAGTCTGCCAGAATTCCGCATGAGGAGTGTTCACTGCTCGGTTTCCTGTCGTGCTTTAATAAAATGGAGGCGACATGGAAAGGGGAACGAGGGCGTGATTCCCTCTTGCGCGCAGCGTGCCCTTCCTGTGCTTTTATTGGGTGATGCCCAGGGAACGTAGGCGTCTGCTATGCCAGGATCAGCAAACCACCGCCCTCGCAGCCTGGTGGACGATGGCAGTTCTCTGACTCCTGATTTCCTGCCGGTAGATGCACTTACGCTCCCTGTGGTTATACAGATCGTGTGCATGACTGCCCAGTCTTCCTCGCCTTTCCGACTCGTTTTGATATTGTTATTGGTTAAAATTCTGGCCATGTGTTTATGGTGGACCAGGGGATGTGGGATTGTAGTGAGGTACCGGACTGATTTTCCTTTGACGATTAAGTCTCGTTTTCTTTACCCGGATCGCTTGTTTGAATGTGACGATAAAAGAACACACCCGCCATGCTGGACACATTTGCTGCCGCGCTCAGTTGCCAGGTTACGTAACGTTCAAAATCTCTATAATATTTACTGCGCAGATTTACTGGCTGCCTTTAAGGCTAGGGGCTTGTGAGATATAACTCGTTAATTCGTGAGGACATTATCATTTACGTCAGGATTACGCCTAGGCGCGGGTCCAGCCGTCCCATCCACCTGCGCATTCTCCCGCCTTCGGTCTTGTTGTCTATGTCTTGGCATTCCCACCACAGTGTGGGATCCGAGCCAGGCGTTGGCGGGACGCCCAGGTGCGGCTTCGGCCGTGCCAGCCTCCAAATCTCTGTTGTCTGGTTGAAATCCTGGTTATTGTTGTGTGGACCATGGGGTGTGGTGGAACGCCAAGGTGAGGATCCGTCCGAGCCATCCACCTGCGGCCTCCCTCGTCTCCGGTCTTCTTGACTCTGTCTTGACACCGGGACCAGGGCGTGCTGGAGTACGTCCAGGTGAGGGTCCAGCCGTTCCGTCCACCTACGCCTTCTCCCGCCTACGGACTTTTTGACTATGTCTTGAGAACGGACTTAGGGGGGAAAAGGAGTTCGTGTGGAAGATGCCCTGTAAGTCTTCTCTCATTATAAACCGATTCCCATGCAATTCACCCTGCTTGCTTCAACTCGCTATGGGTCACACGGTAGATATTGTCGGCTGCGACGGTTGAACTATCGGTGAGTGACAACCAACGGGTTCGTCTGTGCTGTGTGTGTGTGTGCTGGTGAGGTGAGGCGTGGTTATTTGGCTTGACTGGCGCTGTTTCACCGCAGGTTTTCATGTTTGCTCGTGTGACCGAATACGTCCAATTGGTGAACGGATTTGCGTGGGCAGTGTAAGCAGTTAGGACGGGTGGAGTTGGTGTATGTTGTTGCTGCAGCCTTTGGTTCGCCAGCGTCTGTGTGCTGGATTCGCAAGTGACTGATCAGGTCAGCGCATGTTGTGAAATTGCGAGGGAAATGTGTTTGCAACTGCTGAGCGGTTGTCATGCTGCTACTGTCCACCACGTTGTTGGAGACTGGAGATATGTCAGATGTGTAGCATGTGCTTCACTTGTCGATACTGCGGAGAATTCCACTCTCGTGGCCGAAGAAGCCTATACGGCGCGCTAATGCATGTGGTCCGATGGGCATATGCCGGAACTCCTGGCACTGGTACGCCGGTCCCGGGCAGGCTCGATAGCAACGGTGATGGGTTGGAGTCGAGTATACGCTGTTGATGACGGAGGCGATGATGGCGAGGGCAGTGGCTGACGGGGCGTCAGGAATGTTCTCGCAGGTGATGGCGGTTGGTGTGGTGGCAGTAGTCTTCGTCGCGGAGGTTGAGGTAGGGATGATGGAGGAGGTGGGGATCGGCGACATCGAATGTGGCGTGGAGTGGCATCACCTGTGGTGATGACGGTGTCTGGCTGAGAGGTCTGAGTTGAATCGGCAGTTGGCAACATTCCAAGCCACGGTTCTTACCGCACAGTGATATATTCAGACACGTCGGATTGTTATTAGTGAGGAATTATGAGTTGACTGTCAAGTGGTAGTCCTACACGGTCAACCAACTGATGTTGAGATTGGACTCGGTGACTGATGATACCACGAGCCCTCCGTCTGCGCCTGCCACACACACGACCGGGCCACGCACAACCGACCAAATGCTCTCAAAAATGGGTTTCCACTGTTCGGATTTCACCTATGCTAATGTCGTGGAAGTCAAATGGAGAAGGAGACAAAAAGCACGATTCCCGTTAGCGTAAGTGGTGTCAATTTCTTGCTAGCGGTGGTGCGTAGAAGCGTGATTATGCGCTTTTATTGAAAGTGCGTTACTGTAGGTTTTCATGCATGCGCATAAAGTGTGTTTCGCGTGTCGATACTGCGGGTAACTCCACCAACGTGGATGCGCATGTGGCCGAATGAGCCCGTCCGCTGTGTGGATGTGAATGGTCAGTGCAAACGGATGAGGCGGCTGAGATTGGTTTATGTCGGGACTCCCGGCACTGGGAGGCCGATTTCGGCACAACGAATTTGTAAGTGATCAATCAGGCCGCATCATGATGTAAAGGTGTGATCGCAAAGGGAAGTAGCTGGGAACCAGTCCACATTTTGGCCGGGGGGGGTGCTCTGTTTACTCACAGTACGCGAGCATATTTTTAGTGTGCACATAGTAACCCCCCCCCCCTCCACCCAACTCCAGCACCTCAAATAACATTAGTCTGCTCGAGAAGACACGCAGAAATACTCGACAGGCAAATTGGGTTGCCGGCGATTTGTTAATTGAGCGCATCAGATTACCCCTTTGTTCCAGTTGTCGGTCTTAACTCGATTATTA
>CACRXP010001085.1:20336-55655 GCA_902702965.1 Spirometra erinaceieuropaei | reverse complement strand
ACCGACGGCGATGATTTTCCCTCTAAAGTGTGTTGCTGAGAGACCTGCGCGCGCAGTTCTCATGGGGGCAGCTGGTAGCCAGAATTCGGCGGTGCTGGATGAGGTGGCCTTCCCTTGCCAGTCTGTTCGCAGCTGACAGAACTCCACGGAAGCAGTCCAGGCAAAATCGTTCCTACCGCCAATGACGAAGACCCGATTGTCGCGGGGTAAGCACACAGCAGCTGCACAGTTCCTCTTATCCCGTAGATCGGGCAGCCTGTACCACCTGTTGGAGACATGCGAGGGGGAGTTGTGCCGATGAGTGGGCGAGGCAGCAACATTTACGGAGAAGCAACAGATTTGCGTCACAGGTATTCTTACCTATCCTGACTGACGTCATACACTTCACAGGAGGAAAGGCGTTTAAGTGTTCCTCCTTCCCTGCAGCATCCACCAAAAATGGCAATCAGCGTGTTCTCTGTACACCCCTTGTGTGCAACATCAACCTTCACGACGGAGGCTGCATGATCTTGGCGTCCAACGGTGAGGGGTGCCCGTTTGCGCCAGTGCCGTTCTCTCACCAGGAACTCATCAACACTCGTCGAGTAGGTCTGCTGCGAAGTCTCTCCTCCGACTACGAAAATGCTCTCTTCCAGGAAGGGAACAATGCACAAAATGTGGATGAGTTGTAGACAGGAGTCTGCAGACTACGTCTTAACTTTTAAAGCAAGCCGGCGTGGTTCGTGAGGATCAACTTATCGTTACTTGACTGCGTGTTCTGAAAATCTGCATACTTTTGCAAAATCAACTAATGCAGCAGCATTACAGGTGTGGCCACAACTGACCGCCTGTGCTAGAGAGCAATCGAGGAATTGGAGGACTCCGTTAGTCGTAGCGGAATGTTTAATAGCAGAATCACTATTCTTTTATTTCCCAGCTTGTTTCTTCCCATTTCATATGGAAGAACTGAACCGAAATGGACTGCTCGCAATGTCGGTACATCGTCGAGATTCTACAGGCGGTCAGCGGGGTCGCCAAGTAATGATATGCGTTATGTTATGTTAATGTAAGGTAGTTAGACCAACTATCTTACGACCTAATTCCGTAATATTTCCAATACACCAGGGTGTCGGCTTTTGAATTCACTTCTTTCCCGCTGCCCGCAATAATAGGTCCCAGTAAAAATTTCAACTTATGTAGCCTTTACATTCTCTGTCGATTTTCGATGACTTTATAAATTCGAATGTATTTTGCGGAAAACATGTACCGAAACATTCTTTCTTCATCCCATTCGGTAGCAAATCACATCTTTTTTCTAATTTCGTATTTGAAGAAAAAGCAAATCACGGTTTTAATAGTTCCTAATTTTGGGATTTTGTAGGACCGCGCAGCATCTATTCGAGTAGCAATGTATATACGTATGGCTCATAAGTACATTGATTAGGAACATATACGATGACAGAAAACATTTTGGGGGTAGGTGAATTGGATTCCAATTGACACACCATGGGCCTCCAGCTAGACCCGTCACCATACCCTCAATGTTGGCATTTGATAAGGGTGCGCATTCCCAATAACGCCTGACGCACTGCAATCTGGCCACAGTGTGGTTCCACCATTGAGCATCATCCAATATCGACCAAAATAACCTTATTTATTTGCTAACAGAAACGAGCACTTATATGGACGTCCAACAGTGAAAATCATGTTGTAGAATATCCCCACTAAAAAGCCTCTCATTGAATCGACCGCAGTCATTACTATAATATTTATAGGGATTTTCAATCGTGTTATCTACTCAGAAATGCAGTGACACAAAACCTTCGGGTGCTCCGGCGGCAATTTCATTGAACACTACTAAGCATCAAATTCATCACGTGAGATTTCGACATTACCGTTTTCAGATTTTATGTAATGGCAATTATATTGCGACAAAACTGTGGTACGATTTTGCATTAGGGCATAAGCTACTCAAGTTTAAAAATATGCCGAGGAGGGTAGGTGCTTGCGCAAACATGAAGCAGTCTGTGTGCGATGAAATTGGGAGGGTGGGGTCAAGGACGACGACTAACGCTCACTAACGTGTACTGGGCAGCATGCTGGGTTAGGTAAGTGTACGTCAGTAGACTCACCGCCCACGACACTGTAAGTAGCGTAACGGCGAAATTGCATGTCAGCAACCTTCTCTTCATTCTGCAGCTCCGAGTCGAAACGCAGAACCGACCATCTGTCTTGATTTTTATCCCTTCCAAAGACGAAAATAATCTGAGGCGTTCTCCCGTTGCGGCTATGTTGATTGAAGGGGCACATCCTCCTACGCTTGGCGGCGGCGCCAATCCACTGCTCAAACGCAGCCATTTGTCGACTTAAACAGAATCATTATGCACTTAAATGGCATGCACTTACAGACATTCGACGTTGGTCTGGTATATCTGATGATTATCCAGCAAGTGCTCACGGAACTGAGCAGTGGTCCGATGCCACTGGACCTCTTTCAGCATCTTCGGAGCGTATGTATTCAGCCTCTCCTCATCAACCACTCCACCAGGACAAACCCAACGTGAAATCGCTTCAAACACTTGTTCCTCAGAGTCAACTGACAAATCTTCGCTTTGGACCAATGAGAGCACCGTATCGCCTGGCAAACGTACAAAGATGTCATCAGAGATAAAACGAATAAACTGCGTCTCCATTAGATTGATGCAAGTATCCATCAGAAATCCGATATTCAATGACTTCGCAAAATCCCAAGTGTTTGCCAGATTTTCTAAAGTGACACTGTAGAGCGGACAGTTAGAGAGGAATAACTGGGCAATGCTTACCTGTCAGCTATTAAATTGGCTCCCCAAATCTCCAGAGCAGGAATCTTCAGCATTTTTGCGAACGCAACCATGCCCATCACATTTGCTGGCGTCATCTCCAGTTTGCCGGTGTACACATAACTAATGAGCGCAGTTGCGAGGCTGGAAAGTGCATAAAGAGTAGGCAAAGCTCAGGAAACGACGGGTGGGTGTTTTACCTGAGAGGCACTGTTGGCCATCTGAGGACGGAATTGGCCTCCCCGAGGGGACCACTGAGCGTGGCTCGCAAGGAAGGAATGCGAGCTGCTAGTATTATTCGGTGAGCATGGAGAACCTCGCCGTTCTTTACCTAGTGCATAGAAATGTACGTGTAGAGAGCAGTAACAGCAGGCGAAACTACCTCTATTGTCAGGTCTTTAATCTCCCCAGCTAGGCGAATTTCGTTCAGTGCAGGGCAGCTGCGAATCAGGGGAAATTCATCTTCGAAGGAATGTGTTTGTGCGATCGACATTTCACGTGGCAACCAGATCAACTGCGACAAATTGCCGTGAGCGCCACGAACTCCACCTTTTATTGCACCAACACCACATTTTACACCCGCATGCACACGCTGATGGTCTGCAGGTACTGATCTGCGGATTGTAGCGAACGGTGGATTCGATGGGGCGGCAGTTGGCAGAGTTAGGGAGTCGATTGATTATGTGAGAATGCGCACGCCTTTCATTTGCCAAGGAATCGCAGTACTTCTATCAGACAAGGCCATGCGGTCTAGAAGCTGCTAGTGGCGTCTTTTGAATGTGAAATAACCTGAAGTACGCGCTGTCAACGAGGAAACCGTGGGTGGAAAGTGAAGTAAAGGCACACGGTTTGGGTTTGATGAGTGCTAATAAAGTAACTTGGTGGCGACCATATGCCTATCCAAGTGAACAGCGAGAAGAGACATCGTTTGACATACAGAGGTAGATTAGTCCAGATCAGGCCAATTACCAGTTTGTACTTCTCAGCGCTGACAGACAAGCCAGCGGATTAAGGGTTCGTAATACACGCGCGAAACTATGAGATTTCGGTCGTTGTGGGGGACGATGTCTATCGTATGTGCCACGAAGTGATCGCAGCACTGGTGACTTGCGCGTGAATTAGTTTATGGTGAGACAGACTTGCACAACAGCTACCACACTCTCCCCTCACTCACTCAATTACCACTTACATGCGTACATGTAGTTATCCCGTCTGCTCGCAGACTCAATTTCCGATGTGCAGTCAGTATTTCTATGCGATAGACAACATACACGTAGTAAGGTGAGCATTGCTGCGGAGGTTGCTAAGAGCTTTCAGGCCATTAAAGCTTCATACGGTGGAAACAGTCGTTGGACTCATGGTGATCGTGACATTCAATGGCTTTACATGGTATCGAAGTGGTGGTGGTAGTAGTAGTGTCGGTGGTATGTGGAAATATTAATGCACAGGCCAATGAGGTTTCAGGAGACAAAAGTGCAGAAATTAATTGAAGACAAGGACAGAGAAGCTGGAATGGCCATTTCTTCCTTCCTAGACGTCATCAGCCAACCATGCGCAACCCCAAGTTTTCGTGAGCCCCAACCAACAGTTCGCGGTTTCGGGTCTCAGGGCTTGTCAGTCTTGCGGTTAGATATGAATGGCTAATAAGCCAGGGGTGGGCACACCAGTCTCGTTTGCATTTGTCGACAATATCTATTTCTGCATACAATACCAGTCCCAATGAGACTGTTCACGGGGCTCCAAAAGAGAATGAGGCTAGCGGATTCCGCAACGGATCGGTGGGCTCTCTATCCAGACAAGTGTAAGTCAACACGCAGTATCTCATGAAATGTTGGTCGATATCCATAAATTCGTCTTCGATTTGAATTTGCTTTTTCACTAAATGTGTACTGTTGTTTATCTTACAACCTTATCCAAATATATTACAGTCACGCCTGGACGGGGTGTTTTGAATACGCTACGTAACTTATAGGTGCACAAATCACGTGGGTAAAAAGGCCTGATTACATATAAAGAAAACACGCAAAATGTTATTCATCCTGGCATTTATTTCGCAAAAACTTAGGTATTCTTTTTCGATTTAAAAAGGGTCTTTTGAACCGGGTTTGCTGTTGCGCTTGCGTCCCGCTCTTTCCACCTGCAATCATTCCATTTTATATGAAAATAAACACTTGGACACAGATTTTACTAGGCCACCTGTTTCGCCCAGCACATCGTTTGTTGATGTGCGACTGCGACTTCTCCGCGTCGTGAACAGTCTTGACGTCCGTCCATCTTTTCTGTGTCTTCGACGAACATGGCGACCTCCCAATCGATTCGGGATTTGTAGTAGTAGTAGTAGTAGTTGGCCAAAAACAAAACTGCATATGACACCGCTTTCAGACCTTCCTCCAGTTCGATGCAAAAATACAGGCAAATGTCACTGTAGGTCTAGGTAAGCAATTTTTCTAGAATTACAATTTCATTTATCACATGTGCCACGGCTGTGTGCGCAGAATACCGTCAATTACATTGATTGAGTGTGTTATATTTCCTCATCTTAGTTGCCTTTATCTGCGGCCTTCAATGGCTTTGCATGATGACACACAATATTCAGCTTTCGTACCGTTTAGAGGCGGATCATTTAACTTACGAACTAATGCAAATAAGATTTTGTCTCCTTGCGTCCCTGACCTGGGGATGTTAACCCACTTTTACGTCCAGAACTCAAGAATTTACGTTTTTTTTCATTTTCCAATGGAGCATGCACCTAGAGAAGATCACGTTGAATAGTGCCCGGATCGACTTTCGTCATGGTGCATGCGGGTGTCCTCATGCCTCATTCCCTTTGGGCGAACTTGTTGTGCTATTCGGAATGTGAATGAGGTACCGTAAACTGGCGATCAGATGTTGTTTGTCCAGCGTTTGCAAGTTATTTCAGGCACTTTCAACCGCCCGTTGGGCGGACTGATGGCTGAGAGAACCTTATTCGCCGACAGCATGAAACGCAGAAGTGCATAAGAGGATGAAGTGGGCGTCTGCCTTTATGGCCAAATGGGTAAGGGGTATTTGCTTGCCTGGCATGCTTACAAAAACTCACTGCGAACTCTCCATATTCACTTAAAGTTTAGGTCAAACGTGATCGTATGCAGTGTCCTAACAATGGGCAGTCAGCCAGTTATAGTGTAGTCCTGAAGAACTTCCGTTCAGTTATGCGGATATAGAAACGGAGACTTGGATCTGTACATCAAGTTACTAACTCTGACACTATTTTCATAGATGCACTGGTTCTTACCTCATTTACTTTAACTTAGACCAAGATCCGACAGTCACCGTATGCGTTGGAGACTGCAACGCAATTCTCAAGCGATGTGTACGCCAAACTCTTATCGAGCACACGTTTTTCAGCAGACTCTATGTGGCATAGAGTAGTGAAATGCCCTCCACTCAAACCCCTATCTGAATCGCCTACTGTCACATCGAGGTTAGTCTTAACTCGCAGTTCCATACACCTGTATTCTCTCCTCCAATACCGCTTTCATTTGCGAGGCTGCGAGCTGCGGGATGCGTCATTCTCCTGGCACTGGATCGATGCTCTCATTACTCACAGTACGCGAGCATGGCTTCTGTGTGCACATAGCAACCCCCACCCCTCCTCCACCCACCCCACTTCCTCTCAGATCAGCTGTCATTATTGTTAAGCGGAGCACCTCGACTAACATGAGTCTGCTCGAGAAGACACGCAGAAATACTCGACAGGCAAATGGGGTTACTAACGTCTTGTGAATGATGGGTGTAGCTCATCAGATTACCTCCTTTTTCCCAGTTGTGGTTCTTAATTAGAGTTAATAGACGGTTGACGGAGCTCCATTTGTGAGAAGTAGTAATCTTTTACCCGTATGCTTGTAAAACCTCTGCGTGTGCCCTTTGCAATTATTCGAGATATTCAGCTATCTATCAGTACTTCAGTGTAACAGGGCATCTTGGGATGGCAGTCATCAATAAATCTCCGTTATCCTAATAAATTTCATTGTTGGATGAGTTAAATTAGGGTAGTTTTAGAAAGATTCCAGATGGTGCTATTTGACGGTAACAAGTGCATTATTACCCTCGATAGAAAGCCCGATATATTCGACTGTGTATTTCTACGTTAATAAGTCTTGTTTATGAAATAAAGTCCCATTCATGGGATATAATTTTAAGGGGATTTCAGCCAGCTATCACGACATTTTCCTATTTACTTAACTTACATAAGCTTAAATGTAAAACTTATGCAGCTGTGGTTATTTAGTTTATCTCTTATTCCGAATATACTGCTTCGGTACAGCTTACTCCACAGCTTGCGTGTGTTTCCTACTCCATCTACGATATCAGCTGCCGTCATGCGAACCAGACGAAAAGGAAGAGTCCTTGTCGCCGGTGGATGTGGCTGTCAGGTGCAAGTTGATGTTGCAAAGATGCTACCACCTACAGATTCCGCATACCCACCCTGAAGGGATCATCTTTTTTGTTAATGCGTACTCCTATTTAGTGGAATGTCAAATAGTTATATATTACGACCGTCAGAACACATTGGTGAATGATTTAAACGTGGGAAGCTGCTCGAGGTCTTCATATGTGAATGTTTTAGATGCAGAAGTAATTCGTTTATCGTGCATGTCGTCTAATCCTCCTTCTTGCCCTCTTTCCTCCGGTTTTGCAAATGTATTTCATGAGAATTCTACAAAATTAAATGGTGGCAAACGCAGAGAGGCCCACTGTACCATTACATTCATATGATTTCTGCACTCTGGAAGTGCAAGTGCTCGGTGGGCAAATTTGAGGAGATTGCTGTAGTGGTATCCATACGCATGCAGACCAATACATCCTTTGTGTCAACCTCGAGGCAATTGGACTAACTGCGAGTCAAAAATAAAACGACCTATGGCTGAAAAATATATGTCCGAGATTTCGGATCCATGACTGATGAATGACAGCAGCAGGATGAAGTTGTGGATGCACACTGGGAGCAGTATTCATCAGCTGCATTTCCTATGTTACCACACGCTCGTCAATGCTGATAACGTCCGCATTCATCGCAGGTTTTCGTAAATGGACTGATGCTGTCTCGAGTAGGCACGTCCGAAACATGAATGTTGGTGATTTTACCGCTCTAGATAACCACCGCCCTTCTTATTCGACTGAGTCATTCTCGAATTCGCACCCTAGAGCCTGAAAATGAGTTAATCCTGAATTTTTGTGAAAGATGGAAGGCTAGACTCCAGGTTATGCCCCTATATAATAACTTTTAAATTACCATCTACCCCGTATTAAAACATTCCTCCCCATTTGACTCATGATACGGCATCCCAAATCCATAATCTTCTCTACCTCGAATCGCTCCCACGTCCTCCGATCTGGATACATTTTCTTCAATATTGGCTAATGTAATAAAACTAACACTTGAAAAGCTATTTCTTACGTGAAAATACGGAATCGGTCCGACTACCTGCACGCCAACATCATCATCCCTCAGGCGACATGACGAGTGTTCATCCGTCGTTTTCGACGATGGACAACATGTGCCCATCAACAGGGTGGGCGCAGAAACGATGACATGTGCGTGAACTAGTTTATGGAGGTAGTGGCCTTGCGCAGCGTCTATCACACTTTATTCACCGTCGTCCACCTCCGCTCCGCAATAAGGCCCACACAAGTCGACTGTGGTCGACATGGCGTGAGCTCGCGCCTAAGGGTGCCAACACACATCGTGGTCAAACACACAAAGGACCAGGATTCCAGACATCAGGGAAAGGAGAGACAGCTCTGATCTCAACCGAGTGGAAGTGCCACAAAGGCCACATTAAGACGGAGTCATTGTAGCCTAAATCTTAGTCCTGTAAGAATAAGCCGGTTATCCTGTCCAATGACAGCCTTCTAAGTGACGACATTTATCGCACCGTGAATTATGCACTGAGTGTCGACATCACTCTCCCTTTCCTCTCCTCTGTGCAAGACAATAGTCCCGGACAGTTGTTGAGATTGGAATTTTTGGCCGAAAGTATCAAGAACGGTCCGTCTGGGCGTGCCACGCACACGACCTGAGCGCCGCTCATTCTGCCAGAATTTCGCATGAATGGGTTTCACTGTTCGTCCATCTCGTACGTTAAGATTATGGAGGCGGCATGGAGGAGCAGACAAGGAACACGATTCCCGCTTGCTTGTGGGGTGCTGTTCGCGTGCTTTTGTTGGGTGATGCTCAAGGAATTTAAACGTTTGCCACGCCGAAAATAACAAACCACAACACTCGCCCCTGGCATGCGCTGGCAGTTCTCTGACACCTTTTTCGCTGCCGGTAGATGCGCTTGCACTCCCGCTGGGTGTACAGGTCATGCTCATGGTTGCCCCGGCTTCCTCGCCTTTCTGATCCGTTTTGATACTGTTCTTGGTTAAAATTCTGGTTAAGTGTTTGTTATGGACCAGGGCGTGTGGTGTAACGCGTAGGTGAGGGTCTAGCCGATCCATCCACCTACGCCTTCGCCGGTGGTCGACAGGGCGTGGACCCGCGCACAAGGGTGCCAACACACATCCTGGTCCAGACACAAAGGATCAGGATTTTGCACAACAAGAGGGCTCGCGTCTCAACTGAGTGGAAGTGTGGTGTGAATGTGCAGTTCTGGTGGTGGGGTATGACTGCTGGCGGCGTATCACCGCAGATAATCCCGTCCGATGGCGCCCTTCCAAGCAACGATTCACATCTCACCGTGAATTATGCACTGAGTGTCGACATCACTCTCCCTTCCCTCCATCCTATGCCAGGCAATAGTCTCAGGTGGTCAGCAAACTGAGATTAGAATTACTGGCCAAGAAGGTCACGAATGGTCCGTCGGCGCCTGCCACGCACGCGACCTGGACTCCCACAGTCTGCCAGAATTCCGCATGAAGGGTGTTCATTGCTCGGTTCCCTGTCGTGCTTTAATAAAATGGAGGCAACATGGAAAGGGGAACGAGGGCGCGATTCCCTCTTGCGCGCGGCGTGCCCTTCCTGTGCTTTTATTGGGTGATGCCCAGGGAATGTAGGCGTCTGCTATGCCAGGATCAGCAAACCACCGCCCTCGCAGCCTGGTGGACGATGGCAGTTCTCTGACTCCTGATTCCCTGCCGGTAGATGCACGTATGCTCCCTCTGGGTATGCAGATCGTGTGCATGACTGCCCAGTCTTCCTCGCCTTTCCGACTCGTTTTGATTCTGTTCATGGTTAAAATTCTGGCCATGTGTTTATAGTGGACCAGGGGGTGTGGGATTGTAGTGAGCTACCGGACTGATTTTCCTTTGACGATTAAGTCTCGTTTTCTTTGCCCGGATCGCTTGTTTGAATGTGACGATAAAAGAACACACTCGCCATGCTGGACTGATTTGTTGCCGCGCTCAGTTGCCAGGTTACGTAACGTCCAAAAGCTCTATATTATTTACTGCGCAGATTTACTTGCTGCCTTTAAGGCTAGGGGCTCTTGAGATATAACTCGTTAATTCGTGAGGACATTATCATTTACGTCAGGATTACGCCTAGGCGCGGGTCCAGCCGTCCCATCCACCTGCGCCTTCTCCCGCTTTCGGACTTGTTGTCTTTGTCTTGGCATTCCCACCACAGCGTGGGATCCGAGCCAGGCGTTGGCGACACGCCCAGGTGCGGCTTCGGCCGTGCCAGCCTCCAAATCTCTGTTGTCTGGTTGAAATCCTGGTTATTGTTGTGTGGACCATGGTGTGTAGTGGAACGCCAAGGTGAGGATCCGTCCGAGCCATTCACCTGCGGCCTCCCTCGTCTCCGGTCTTCTTGACTCTGTCTTGACACCGGGTCCAGGCGGGGGAGGAGGAGAGAGTGTAGGTAGATGCTACGCAAGTCTACCGGCACTATAAACCCCTGCGTAAGTCACCGTCCCTGCTCCACAATGCAGTCTGTGCGGTACACGGTGGACATCGTCGAAATCGACGGTCGAACTGTCGGTTATTTGGCTTGACTGGCGGTGTTTCACCGCAGATTTTCATGTTTGCTCGTGTGACCGAATACGTCCAATTGGTGAATGGATTTGTGTGGGTAGCGTATGCAGTTAAGGCGGGTGGAGTTGGTGTATGTTGTTGCTACAGCCTTTGGTTCGCCAGCGTCTGTGTACTGGATTCGCATGTGACTGATCAGGTCAGTGCATGTTGTGCATTTGCGACGGAAATGTGGACAGGCTATGTTTGCAACTGCTGAGCGGTTGTGAAGCTGCTACTGTCCACCACACTGTTGGAGATATGTCAGATGTGTAGCATGTGCTACACTTGCCGATATTGCGGGGAATTCCATTCTCGTGGCCGAAGAAGCCTATACGGCGCGCAAATGTATGTGGTCGGTGTAGACATTTGAGGCGGATCCGATGGGCATATGTCGGAACTCATGGCACTGGTACGCCAGTCCCGGCCAGGCATGATCGCAAACAGTGAGGGTTTGAAATCGAGTCAACGCTGCTGATGACGAAGGCGATGGTGGTGAGGACAGTGGCTGACGTGGCATCAGGAATGTTGTCGCCGGTGATGGCAGTTGGAGTGCTGGCAGTAGTCTTCGTCGCGGAGGTTGGGGTTGGGGTGATGGAGGAGGTGGGGATCGGCGACATCGATTGTGGCGTGGAGTGGAATCATCAGTGGTGATGGCGGTGACTGGCTGAGAGGTCTGAGTTGAATCGGTAGTTGGCAACCTTCCGAGCCACGGTTCTTACCGCACTGTGATAGATTCAGACACGTCGGATTGTTATTAGTGAGGAATTATGAGTTGAGTGCCAGGTGGTAGTCCCACACGGTCAACCAATTGATGTTGAGTTTGGTCTTGGTGACTGATAATACCATGAGAGGTCCGTCTGCGCGTACCACACACACGACCAGGCCACGCAAAACCGACCAAATACTCACAAAAATTGGTTTTCACTGCTCGGATTTCACGTATGCTTATGTCGTGGAAGCCATATGCAGAAGGAGACAAAAAGCTCGATACCCGTTAGCGTGAGGGGTGTAAATTTCTTGCTAGCGGTGGTGAGTAGAAGCGTGGTTATGAGCTTCTATTGAAAGTGTCTTACTGCAGGTTTTCATGCATGCGCATGTGACCATATAAATTCATAAGGAGTGTTTCGCGTGTCGATACTGCAGGCAATTCCACCAACGTGGATGCGCATGTGGCCGAATGAGCCTCTGCGTTAAGTGGATGTGTGTGGTCAGTGCGAACGGATGAGGCGGCTGAGACTGGCTTATGTCGGGACTCCCGGCACTGGGAGGCCGATTTCGGCACAACGAATTCGCAAGTGATCGATCAAGCCGCCTCATGATGTAAAGGTGTGATCGCAAGGGGGAGAGGTTGGGATCGATTCCACACTTTGGCGGAGGGGGGGGGGCGGTAGTAATGAGGGCATTAGTCGACGCGGCGTCAGGAATGTCCTCACAATGATGGGAGTTGGAGAGGTGATAGTCAACGTCGCGGGGGCTGTGGAAGGGATGACATGAGTGATGAAAATCGACAGTATCGGCAGGGACGTCTTCGCATCAGGAGTGTAATCACCTCTGGCGATGGTGGTGGTGGTGATGGGGGTGTTGGTGTTGACGGTCGTGTTGCCGTTGCTGCTCTTGTTGTTGTTGTTGTTGGTGATGATGATGATGATGATGATGATGATGATGATGATGATGATGATGACGCTCCCAACTCATCTTGCCCACCCTATCCCCGTATATTCACCCCGCACGACGGCCTGTTCGGTCAATTGCGGGTCCATTGAACAGAGTCTGGCGGGCCAGTGCCTGAAGCACCAACATAAGCACGCCGCATCCACCTCAACTACCATCATCGCCTCCACACATTCAGCTACCGCATGTGCCTGCTAGATCACATACGTATTCGTGAAAATCAGCGGTGGGAAACCGCCAGCCATGCCATATTCACACACCTCCCCCCCCACCAGCACACATGCACGGGTTCGTGTCCGGCGGGTTGGCACGTGAGAAAATACACTCAGGTACGCAGAGAACGTTTTCACTTAACAATTGAACGTCTCACATGTACGCGCAGAGGAATGCAACCATCTGTCCAGTCCTCCAATGTACTGTTGAGAAGCGCGTCTCTTAAACCTAGCAAATGGATCATGTCAAGGTTAACTTCAAGGCCGCTGTACGAGTGCATCTCTCGGTGAACAGCTTCGGCCAACTTGCGTGAAGTTTTCTGCCGAGTGGGTGAGATAAAGACGAAGCCGGCCACTGGATCAAAACGAGGTTCTCGTCTTCATTCGTCTTTATATAAACATTTGAATCCGGCGCGAGATTGGACACCAGACGAATTTGTGCGTGTGGTAGCCAAATAGACATGTTGAACGATGAAATGTTGGCCGACGCTACCATCTTGTTTCCTGAGGCACATGACCACCATGTCGATTTCGCTCGGGAGTCTTCCGCCCTCCGACAAAATGGATGAGCATTTTTCGCGAAATATCGAGTCTGTAGCAAGTAATGGTAGGTTCCTTTAGTGCCATAAGTATCCCACAACCCACACCATTACCCCCGTTTGCCTTTATTTGGGTTCCGTTTGCTTGCACAATTTGGCTACGTTATTTTGGGTGATCTGGAACTCCATTATGGATTGACGGAATTTATCCTGATTGCTAATGTGTGGTCGGCCATAATTGCCCAAACTCGCCTGCCCATTTGCCTGACGATGCTGTTTCGTCGGCATCTGTACCCAAACTGGTCAACGACTGCTACTTACATCGTAAAAATTAACGACTCAAACGTGAAAGATCAGGAAACCCTTGAAACAATTGCAAACACCTGCAGTGAATTCGAGATGAGTTACTTTGTTGGACAAATAGTAACATACCAAATACAGCATATTTCTACCATCCTTTTCTGTCTGCGGTTATGGGCCGCAGAACGCATCCGACGAATCGCAAGAATATTGTTCTTAGTTCGCAGACCGAAACTCATTCTCTTCAACCACTGTCCAGATCTGACAAATGCAGTGATTTCTGCAAAATACTCCTTCTCCACTCTCCCTGATGTAGTATAGTTGCTATTCATATTAACGTACAAACGTGTGAATGTATGATTTTAATAAACTTATGCATTATGTGAGCGGGTGGGCATCTCCCTTAGGGATTGATAAACCTAGTCCAGAGTAAGGCACCAAAATATTTGACTCGCGGCATAGCGAACGACGTTTTGCTCGTCTATTCCCGACGTTCGCATTATAGACCATTTCGATGTTTTCAAAAATAAAATGACAACATGGATTTCGACAGTTTTTGAGAAGATGAAGCGGGTTCAATTGCTAGTCGTTTATTTTAAGCTTGCAACTAGCAGAAGAGACTCCGAGTTAACATGACGAAACGCATGCGTTCACATGCGAACACTTACAGCTCCACGAATCTCCGCAAGGGTTTCCAATGAGCTCTTCGTCGACCAGATCCAAGATGTCAACTCATCGCTAAAACCGACTGAGCCTTCTGGTGCAGTAAGAGCCTCTACCGTGTTTCCTGATCTCCCATCGCCGCCAACAAATTTGAAATAATTCCCATGCGATTCCATCTTTAAAAGGTCCAGAGAAATGGAGTCAAGTCAGAAGATTAACAATAATCACAATAACCGGAGCACTGCTGCTCAACCCTGTGAAATATTTTGCCGGTGTTAGTAAATCACATGAGGGAAGGATAATGCATTTTATGTTGCCCCACTGCAGAGCAAAGAAGAACGAATAATTACCCAGAGCAAAGACCGTGTCGCGGGTGGTGACGAGAGTGAAAAATGAACGAGGCTGCTTCATCGCAGCGAGGTCCGTCCACTGACCGAGTGGACATCTGGTGTCTGGGGGAGAAAACATCTCCACAACGTTGACTTTCTTGTTACCATCATATCCACCGGCGGCGATGATTCTCCCTCTAAAGTGTGTTGCTGACAAAACTGCGCGCGCCGTTCGCATGGGGGCAGCTGGTAGCCAGAATTTGGCGGTGCTGGATGAGGTGGCCTGCCTTTGCCAGTCTGCTCGCAGCTGACAGAACTCCACGGAAGCAGTCCAGGCGGAATCTCCATTACCGCCAATGACGAAGACCCGATTGTCGCCAGGTAAGCACACAGCAGCCGGACCGTTCCTCTTTTCCCGTAAATCGGGCAGCCTGTACCACCTGTTGCGGGCAGTGTGTGGCGCGGATGAGTGAGCGAGGCAGCAACATTTACGAAAAAGTAAGAGATCTGCGTCACGAGTGTTCTCACCTATCCTGACTGGCGTCATACACTTCACAGGAGGAAAGGCGTATAATTGTTCCTCCTTCGATACGGTATCCACCAAAAATGGCAATCAGCGTGTTCTCTGTACACCCCTTGTCTGCAACACCAACCTTCACGACGGAGGCCGCATGATCTTGGCGTCCAACGACGAGGGATGCCCGTTTGCGCCAGTGCCGTTCTCTCACCAGGAACTCATCAACACTTGTCGAGAAGGTCTGCTGCGAAGTCTGTCCTCCGACTACGAAAATGCTCTCTTCCAGGAAGGGAAAATTGCACAAAATGTGGATAAGGTGTAGGGAGGTGTCTGTAAAATGTGTCTTAACTTTTAAAGCAAGCCGGCGTGGTTCGTGAGCATCAACTTATCGTTACTTGACTGCGTGTTCTGAAAATCTGCATACTTTTGCAAAATCAACCAAGGCAGCAGCATTACAGGTGTGGCCACAAATGACCGCCTGTGCTAGAGATCAGTCAAGGAATAGGAGGATACCCTTAGTCGTAGAAGAATATTTAATAACAAAATTAACATTCCTTTATTTCCCAGCTTGACTCTTCCCATTTGATATGCAGGAAGTGAACCGTAATAGGCTGCTCGGAGTGTCCGTTCATCGTCGAGATTCTAAAGGGGTATACTGGAGTCAGTTCATAATGATATGTCTTTTGTCAATAACCGTTAGATTTTTTAAGATTATGATTGTCTTTCCTGCAAATCCCGTCCCAAAATGAACTTCATTTCCTCCAGATGCATGAGAACACAGCCTCCGCCAAATTGCGCGCCTACATTCATTGACTGATCTCAAGAGGTGTTAACTAAATCTCTGAAATACCTTTTTGATTAGGCAGATTACTTAGGTGCGGTAGTTAGACTGAACTAATGCCGTAATATTTCCAATACACCAGGGTGTTGGCTTTTGAATGCACTTCATTGCGGCCGCCTGCAAGAATCGGGCTTGGTAAAAAATTGCAACTTGTTTAGCGTGCACTTTCTCCATAGATTTTCGATGCCCTTATAATTTCGAATGTATTTTGCGCAAAAAATGTACTAAAGCATTCTTTGTTTCATCTCATTTGGTAGCAAATCACAGTTTTATCCAATGTCGAATTCGAAGCAAAAGAATGTTTTGGTTTTAAGAAGCTCCTATGCTTGAGATTTTGTAGGACCGCGCAGCATCCATTCGAGTAGCAATGTATATATGCATGGCTCACAACGCACATTGACTAGGAACATATACGACTACAGAAAACATTGGGGAGAGGTGCATTGGATCCCAATTGACGCACCATGGGCCTCCAGCTAGACCCGACATCAATGTTGGCATTTGATGAGGGTGCGCATTCCCAATAATGCATGTCGCACTACAATCTGGCCATAGTGTTGTTCCGACATTGAGCATGATCCAATATCGACCAAAATAACCTTATTTATTTGCTAACAAAGCGAGTACTTATATGGCTGTCCAACAGTGAAAATCAAGTTGGAGAATATCCCTACTAAAAAGCCCTCACTGAGTCGTTTAGAATCGGCTGCATTCATTCCTATAAGCCTTATAAGGATATTCAATTGTTTCCTCTACTCAGAAATGCAGCTGAACAAAACCATCTGGTATTGGAGCATACTCTGCGAACCTTCAAGGAACACTACTGAGCATCAAATTCGTCACGTGAGATTTCGACATCACTGTTATTAGAGTTATCTGTCCTATGCGATGGCAATTACATTGCGACAAATGTGTGCTATGATTGTGCATAAAGACATAAATTACTCACGTTTAAAAATATGCTGAGGAGGGCAGGTGCTTGCAAAAATATGAGGCAGTCTGCGTGCGATGAGATTAGGGGGGGGGGTCAAGAACGGCGACTAACGCTCACTAACGTGTACAGCTGGGTTAGATAAGAGTACGTCAGTCGACTCACCACCTACGACACTGTAAGTGGCGTAACGACGCAGTTCCATGTCAGCAAATCTCTCTTCATTTTGCAGCTCTGAATCGAAACGCAGGACAGAACACCTGTCTTGATTTTTATCCCTTCCAAAGACGAAAATCATCTGAGGCGTTCTCCCGTTGCGGCTATGTTGACTAAAGGGGCACATCCTCTTGGGCGTGGCGGCAGCGCCAATCCACTGCTCAACCGCCGCCATAAGTCGACTTTAACAGAATCATTATGCACTTAGTTGGCATGCACTTACAGACATTCGACGTTGGTCTGGTAAATTGGGTGTGTATCCAGCAACTGCTCACGGAAGTGAGCAGTGGTCTTATGCCACTGGACCTCTTTCAGCATCTTCGGAGCGTATATCCTCAGCCTCTCCTCATCAACCACTCCACCAGGACAAACCCAACGTGAAATCGCTTCAAACACTTGTTCCTCAGAGTCAACTGACAAGTCTTCGCTTTGGACCAATGAGAGTACCGTATCGCCTGGCAAACGTACAAATAGGTCACAACATACGAAACGAATAAACTGCGTCTCCATTAGACTGATGCAAGCATCCATCAGTAGTCCAATATTTAATGACTTCGCAAAATCCCAAGTGGTTGCCAGATTTTCGAAAGTGACACTGTAGAGCGGACAGTTAGGGAGGAATAACTGGGAAATGCTTACCTGTCGGCTATTAAATTGGCTCCCCAATTCTCGACAACAGGAATCTTCAGCATTTTTGCGAATGCAACCATGCCCATCACATTTGCTGGCGTCATCTCCATTTTGCCGGTGTACACATAACTAATGAGCGCATTTGCGAGACTGAAAATTGCATAAAGAGTAGGCAAAGCTAAAGAACCGACGGATGGGAGTTTTACCTGAGAGGCACTGTCGGCCATCTTAGGATCGAATTGGCCTCCCCGAGAGGACCACTGAGCGTCGCTCGCAAGGAAGGAATGCGAGCTGCTAGCATTATTCGGTGAGCATGGAGAACCCCACCGTTCTTTACCTAATGCATAGAAATGTACGTGTGGAGAGCAGTTACAGCAAGCGAAGCTACCTCTATTGTCAGGTGTTTAATCTCCCCAGCTAGGCGAATTTCATTCAGTGCAGGGCAGCTGCGAATCAGGGGAAATTCATCTTCGAAGGTATGTGTTTGTGGGATTGACATTTCAGTCGTAGCGACCAGATCAACTGCGACAAATTGTCGTGAGCGCCACGAACTCCACCTTTTATTGCACCACCACACTGTACGCCCCCATTCACACGCTGATGGTCTGCAGGTTCTGATCGGCGGATTGCGGCGATCGGTGTATTCGATCGGGTGTCAGTTGGCAGGGTTAGGGAGTCGATTGGTTATGTGAGAATACGCAGGCCTTTCATTTGCCAAGGAATCGCAGTACTTCTATCAGACAGGGCGACGCGGTCTAGAAGCCGCTAGTGGCGTCTTTTGAATATGAAATAACCCGCAGTACGCGGGGTCAACGAGGAAACCGTGGGTGGAAAGTGAAGTATGGGCACACGGTTTGGGTTTGATGTGTGCTAATAGAGTAACTTGGTGGCGACCATATGCCTACCCAAGTGAACAGCGAGAAGAGACATCGTTTGGCATGCGGAGGTAGATTCGACCAGATCTGGTTGATTACCGGATTGTACTTCTCAGTGCTGACAGACAAGTTAGTGGATTAAGGGGACGTAATACAGCCGCGAAACTATGAGAGTTCGGTCGTTGTGGGTGACGATGTCTGTCGTATGTCCCACGAAGTCGTCTCAGCAGTGGTGACTTGCGCGTAAATTACAGTAAGTGACCGACCACATGAAATGTTGTCCGAAATTCTGAAATGCGTTTTCGATTTGGAAGGATTACTTAGGTGGGATTGTAACACTGATTACCATGCCGCATAATCCAGTAATATGTCGGACTCGCCAGGATGTTGGCTTTTGAATGCATTTCTTTTCGATCGCCTGCAGAACCCAAACTCGGAAAAAAAGGACTATTTATGTAGCATGCATTTTTCGAAATGATTTTCGATGGTCTTATAAATTCAAATATATGTTATAGAAAACATGCGCAAAAATATGCTTTTTTCTACTCATTCGGTGGCAAATCACGGCGACTTTACATTTTTTTGCCTGAATACAGTGTATATTTTCGTTTTTAAAAATTTTTTAATCATACGATTTGTAAGACCGTGCATGCAGCATCGTATTTGTCTGGCCTCCATTGCTCTTAATGAAATGCATAAGGTAGTCCTCCGAATTTCATGAAATCTATATGGTATCTTCTTAAAGGCATAGAGTAATAAGTTATTTTCCTTACACGGATAGCATGCGCCTCGTAGAATGAAATTGTTGAACGCTAAAGCAACGGCTGATCTGGCTTAAAATTATTCGGGAATTGGAAAACTTTCTTAAACCTAAATGAACCTTGTCTTCAAGCCTAAAATATGATATCGACGTGATTTACGATCAAATGAGTTGAAGAGAGCATATTTTTGTGCATGTCTTCTATAAAATATATTTGAATTTATAAGACCATCGAAAATCACAACGAAAAATGCATGCTACATAAGTAGTCATTTTTTACCGATTTGTGTTTTGTAGGAGAGGTGCAATTAAATGCCGACATCCCGTCGAGTCCGAATTGTTACTTGCTTATGTCGCATGTTAATCAGTATTAAAACCGCACCCAAGTAATCCTACGAAATCGTAAACGCATTTCAGAATTTCAGACAGCATTTCATGAGATCGATCACTCATTGTCATGTGGAGGTAGATTCATTCCCATTCACTCGTAGATACTAGTTTTACAAACAAGCATGGGAATGAGAATTACGGTGAGTTCGGTCTACTTTGCTGTTTACTATCGGACGACGAGGAGGTAGAGGAGGGCGAGCGTTGAGAAGAGCAGTGCTATTAATATTTGACTTCGTGTGAAGTTATCCCTCTTGATTGCAGATTCACTTTCCGAAATGAAGTCAGTAATATTATGCGATAGATAAAATACACGTACTAGGGTGGGCATTTCAGTGGAGGTGGTACACAGATGCAAGGCGGTGAAAGGTTCATAATTCGAGAACATATTCGTTGTACTCATGTTGCTCTTGGCATTCAATGGCTTTGCATGGTATGGAGGTGCTGGTGGATGTTGACCCACTTTTTCGTCCAGATCTAAAAAATCACGTTGATTTTCATTTTTTCGACGGAGCAGGCAACTATGGAAGATCACGTTGAATAGTGGCCGCGTAGACTTTCGTCACGGTACGTACGCGTCTGTTCTACTGTTGTCGTGCCTCATTCCCCTTGGGTGAAATTGTTGTGCAATTCGGAATGTGACACAGATTACCAGATCAGGCTACTTACCCGATTGTACTTCTCGGCGTTAACAGACAAGTCAGTGGATTAAGGGGACGTAAAACAGCCACGAAACTATGAGAGTTCGGTGGTTGCGGGTGACGATGTCTATCATGTGTTGCACGAAGTGGTTGCAGAACTGGTGACTTGCGCAGGAATTAGCTTATGGTGAGACAGACTTGCACAGCGGCTACCGCACTCCCTCCTCACTCACTCACCAGGTTCTGATGTCAAAACTGTGCCAGATGATCTTCCGATCTGCAATTACCACATTTTGTATATAAGTAAACACTTGGACACAGAATTTAATAGGCCACCTTTTTCCACCTGCATTCCATTTGTTGACGTGCGACAGCAACTTCTCCGAGTCGGCAACAGTCTCGACGTCAGTCCATCTATACTATATCATCAACGAACATGGCAACCTCTCAATCGGATCGGGAGGAGTAGTAGGCCTGAAACAAAACCGCAGATGACACCGCCTTAAACATTTCTTCATTTCGAAGTAAAATTATAGGCAAATGTGTCTGCTCTGAAGGATTGAAAACCCACGGTCCAAGGAAGCAATTTTTATAGATTTACAATTTCCGTTATCATTTGTGCCACGGCTCTGTGCACAGAATACCGTCAGTTGCATTGGTTAAGTCTTTTATATTTCCTCAGCTTAGTTGCCTTTATCTGCGGCCTTCAATGGCTTTGCATGATAGCAAACAATATTCAGATTCCATCGCGTTTACAGCTGGATCACTTCATTAACGAACTAATGCAAGCAAAATTTTATCTCCTTGCATCCCTGACCTGTGGATATTGACCCACTTTTTCATTCAGACCTCAATAATTTACGTTTATCTTTATTTTCGAATGGCGCAGGCACCTGTGGAAGATCACGTTGAATAGTGGCCGGGCAGACTTTCGTCATGGTGCATACGGGCGTGCTATGCTGTCCTAATGCCTCATTCCCCTTGGGCGAACTTGTTGTGCTATTCGGAATGTGACACACAGTACCGTCAATCGGCGATCGGATGTTGTTTGTCTAGCGTTTGCAAGTTATTCCAGGCACTTTCAATCATCCCTTGGGAAGACTGATGGCTGAGAGAACCTTATTCGCCGAAAGCATGAAACGCAGAAGTGCATAAAAGGATGAAGTGGAGGTCTGCCTACCGTATCCTAGACCAAAATCCGACTGTCACTGTATGCGTTGGAGACTGCATCGCTGTTCTTAACCGGTGTGTGCGCCTAACTCTTATCGATCACACGTGAAGTAGAGTAGTGAAATGCCCTCCACTCAAGCCACCACCTGAATCGCCTACTGTTACCTCGAGCTTAGGCTTAATCTGCAGCTTCATACAGCTGTATTCGCTCCTCTAATACCGTTTTAAATTGGGAGGCTGCAATGAAGATCGAGCTGATTGGTGCGTCATCCACCGGGCACTGGATCGATGCTCTCTTTACTTACAGTACGCGAGCATCGTTTCAGTGTGCACATAGTAACCCCCCCCCATCCACCCCACTTCCTCCCAGATAAGCTGTCATTATTGTTAAGCGGAGCATCTCTGCTGACACGAGTCTGCTCGAGAAGACGCGCAAAAATACTCGGCAGGCAAATTGGGTTGCCAGCGATTTGTTAATGATGGGTGTAGCTCATCTGATTAGCTCCTTTGTTCCAATTGTGTTTCTTAATTAGATTTAATGGACTGTTGACAGAGCTCCGTTTTTGGTAATCTTTTTCCCGTGTGCTTGTACAACTTCTGCATGTGTCCTTTGCAATTAGTCGAGATATTTAGCGATCTATCAGTATTTCACTGTAATAGGGCATCTTGGGATGGCAGACATCAATAACTCTGCGTTGTGTTAATAAATTTCATTGTTGTATGAGTTAACTTAGAATTGTTTTAGAAAAATTCCAGATGGTTCCATTTGATGGTAACCAGTGCGTTATAACTCAATAGAAAGACCGATATCGTGGAATACGCATTTCTACGGAAATGAGTTATGTTTACGAAATAGAGTCCCCTTCCTGGAATACAAGTTTAAGGGGATTTCAGTCAGCTATTACGACATTTTCCCTTTCACTTTTCTTACATAGCCTTTTAATGTAAAACTTATGCAGCTTTGGTTATTTAATTTATCTCATATTCAGAATATACTGCTTAAATCTTATTCCTACAGGTTGGTGCGGAGACCACGATTTCGGTTTTCTCAAAGAATGTCGACGTTCAGTTACTCGTAAGGGAAAAGTGCTAGCACAAACAATCGCCCCTTGCGTGGATATAGTCGTCGGAATGGCGGCGGCGAAAAGCATTTTCTTCGTTCTGTTCGGGTTTTCCAATGACTGCAGTTCATACTCATTTAACCTTCTTCTACCTGGTGTTCTCACTTGGGATCAATTTCTTTCCTTTCGTCCACCCGTTCATCCACTCTTCCTTTTTATTCCCTCATCGCACAGTATTCGTTAATCTTTCCGGCTACCTTCAGATATAAAAATTTCACTCGCTCGTAGCGAGAACATTCGGTAGTCCTTATCCCTGGATTATTCATTTGTGAGTTACACTCCCCAATTCTGTAATTGATTAAATTTTGAATATTTATTTTTTACCACGTCTTTTGCATGTTTTCGCTCAGGTGACCTTTTTGTTCGTCAGTTTACATCGAAATATTTTAGTTTACCCAGCACGTCCCACCGAACAATCCTTCCAGTTTGTAATTTTGTCTCCCCTGCCTATAACAATTCGGCTTGTGTTAATTTTGTCTCAGTTCCGGACGTTTATTTACCGTAGTTTTCTAGCTTTGTTTCTTCTCGAGGAGCTGGTATTCACAATTATTGCACCCTCCCTGCCAATCTTGAGTATGGAAACTTCCTTTTGACTGTTGTCTACCACCACTTCCGTTGAAGTTCTTGATTAACTTTCGGCAGAGTTTAATCCACATCTAAGGTCCTTGCGTGTGTTTCCTACTCCATCCCTGTGGTCCCTATCTCATCTGGGATATCAGCTGCCGTCTTGCGGACCACACGCATGGGAAGAATCATTGTCGCCGGTGGATGTGGCTGTCAGGCGCAAGTGGATGCTGAAAAGATGCTATCAACTCCAGATTTCGCATACCCGGCCTGAAGAGATCATCGTTTTTGTTAATGTGTGCTCCTTTTTCATGGAATGTCATACAGCTATATCTAGGACCGTCAGAACACATTGGTGCCTGATTTAAACGTGGCAACCTGCTCGAGATCCTAGAGGCCGAAGTAATTCGTTTATCGTGCATCTCGTCTGTTCCTCTGTCTTGGCCTCTTTCATCTATTTTTTTGCAAATGGATTTAATGAAAATTCTACAAAATTAAAAGGTGGCAAACGCCGAGAGGCCTACTGTACCATCACTCTTTGCTGATTTCGGCACTCTGGAAGTGCCAGTGCTCGGTGGGGACATTCGAGGAGATTGCTGTAATGGTATCCATTCGCATGCAGCCCGACGAATAATTTGTGCTAACCTCGAGGCAATTGGATTAACTGCGAGTCAAAAATAAAGCGATCTATGGCTGAAAAATATATGCCATCAGCTGCATACCCCATGTTACCACACGCTCGTTAATGCTGATAACGTCTGCATTCACCGCAGGTTTTCGTAAATATACTGATGCTGTCTCAAGTAGGCACGTCCGAAACATGAATGTTGGTGATTTTACCGCTCTAGATAACCACCGACCTTCTTCTTCGATTAACTCACTCTCGAATTCGCAATTTGAAAGCCTGAAAGTGAGTAAATCCTGAATTTTTGTGAAAGATACATTTCCTTCAGTATTGGCTAAAGTAATAATAATAACACTTGAAAAGCAATTTCTTAAGTGAGAATACGGAATCGGTCAGACTACCCGCACGCCAACATCATCATCCCTCAGGCGACATGACGAGTGTTCATCCGTCGTTTTCGACGATGGACAACATGTACCCATCAACAGGGTGGGCGCAGAAACAATGACATGTGCGTGAACTATTTTATGAAGGTAGTGGCCTTGCGCAGCATCTATCGCACTCTATTCACCGTCGTCCACCTCCGTTCCGTACTGCGGCCTAGACAAGGAGACCGTGGTCGACATGGCGTGGACTCGCGTCTAAGGGTGCCACCACACATGCTGGTCCAAACACGCAAAGGACCAGGATTTCAGACATCAAGGAAAGGAGAGACAACTCGGATCTCAACTGAGTGGAAGTGCCACAAAGGCCACATTGAGATGGAGTCATTGTAGCCTGAATCTCTGTCCTGTAAGAATAAGCAGGTTATCCCGTCCAATGGTAGCCTGCTAAGTCACGACTTTTATCGCACCGTGAATTATGCACCGAGTGTCGACATCACTCTCGCTTCCCTCTCCGGTGTGCCAGAGGATAGTCCCGGACAGTTGTTGAGATTGGAATTATTGGCCGACAGTATCAAGAGCGGTCCGTCTGGGCGTGCCAGGCACAAGACCCTAGCACCGCTCATTCTGCCAGAATTTCGCATGAATGGGTTTCACTGTTCGTCCATCTCGTACGTTAAGATTATGGAGGCGCCATGGAGAAGCAGACGAGGAACACGATTCCTGCAAGCTGGTGGGGTGCTGTTTGTGTGCTTTTGTTGGGTGATGCTCAAGGAATTTAAACGTCTGCCAAGCCGGAAATAACAAACCACAACACTCGCCCCCTGGCATGCGCTGGCAGTTCTCTGACGCCTTTTTTCCTGCCGGTAGATGCGCTTGCACTCCCGCTGGGTGTACAGGTCATGCTCATGGTTGCCCCGTCTTCCTCGCCTTTTTGATCCGTTCTGATACTGTTCTTGATTTAAATTCTGGTCAAGTGTTTGTTATGGACCAGGGCGTGTGGGATAGCGCGTAGGTGAGGGTCTAGCCGTTCCATCCACCTACGCCTTCTCCCGTGGTCGACACGACGTCAATCCGCGCCTAAGGGCGCCAACACACATCCTGGTCCAGACACAAAAAGGATCAGGATTTCGCACAACAAGACGGCTCGCGTCTAAACTGAGTGGAGGTGCGGTGTGAATGCGCAATTCTGGTGGTGGGGTTTGACTGCTGGCGACGTATCACCGCAGATAATCCCGTCCGATGGCGCCCTTCCAAGCAACGATTCATATCTCACCGTGAATTATGCACTGAGTGTCGACATCACTCTCCCTTCCCTCTATCCTATGCCAGGCGATAGTCTCAGTTGGTCAGCAAACTGAGATTAGAATTACTGGCCAAGAAGGTCACGAATGGTCCGTCGGCGCCTGCCACACACGCGACCTGGACCCCCACAGTATGCCAGAATTCCGCATGAGGGGTGTTCACTGCTCGGTTCCCTGTCGCAGGTTAATAAAATGGAGGCGACATGGAAAGGGGTACGAGGGCGCGATTCCCTCTTGCGCGCAGCGTGCCCTTCCTGTGCTTTTATTGGGTGATGCCCAGGGAATGTAGGCGTCTGCTATGCCAGGATCAGCAAACCACCGCCCTCGCAGCCTGGTGGACGATGGCAGTTGTCTGACTCCTGATTCCCTGCCGGTAGATGCACTTACGCTCCCTCTGGGCATGCAGATCGTGTGCATGACTGCCCAGTCTTCCTCGCCATTCAGACTCGTTTTGATACTGTTCTTGGTTAAAATTCTGGCCATGTCTTTATGGTGGACCAGGGGGTGTGGGATTGTAGTGAGGTACCGGACTGATTTAACTTTGACGATTAAGTCTCGTTTTCTTTACCCGGATCGCCTGTTTGAATGTGACGATAAAAGAACACACCCGCCACGCTGGACTGATTTGCTGCCGCGCTGTGTTGTCAGGTTACTCAACGTTCAAAATCTCTTTATTAATTACTACTCAGACTTACTTGCTGCCTTTAAGGCTAGGGGCTCGTGAGATATAACTCGTTAATTCGTGAGGACATTATCATTTACGTCAGGATTACGCCTAGGTGCGAGTCCAGCCGTCCCATCCACCTGCGCCTTCTCCCGCCTTCGGTCTTGTTGTCTATGTCTTGGCAACGGGCCCAGGGGGAAAAAGGATGGCGTGCGGAAGATGCAGTGCAAGCCTACTCCCATTATAAACCGATTCCCATGCATTCACCCTGCCTGCTTCACCTCGCTGTGGGTCACACGGTAAGACATCGTCGACTGCGACGGTTGAACTATCGGTGGGTGACAGCCACCGCATTCGTCTGTGCTGTGTGTGTGTTTGCTGGTGAGGAGAGGCGTGCTTATTTGGCTTGACTGACGGTGTTTCACCGCAGGTTTTCATGTTTGCTCCTGTGACCGAATACGTCCATTTGGTGATTGGATTTGCGTGGTCAGCGTAAGCAGTCAGGTTGAGTATGGTTGGTGTATGTTGATGCTCCAGCCTCTGTGTACTGGATTCGCAAGTGACTGATCAGGTCAGTGCATGTTGTGAATTTGCGACGGAAATGTGGACAGGATAAGTTGGGAGCTGCTGAGCGGTTGTGATGCTGCTACTGTCCACCACACTGTTGGAGATATGTTAGATGTGTAGCATGTGCATCACTTGTCCATATTGCGGGGAATTCCACTCTCGTGACCGAAGAAGCCTATGCGGCGCGCTAATGTATGTGGTCGGTGTAGACATTTGAGGCGGATCCGATGGGCATATGTCGGAACTCCTGGCACTGTTACGCCAGTCCCGGCCAGGCACGATCGCAGCGGTGAGGGGTTGCAATCGAGTCTACGCTGCTGATGACGGAGGCGGTGGTTGCGAGGCCAGGAGATGTGGCGTCAAGGTGAAGTCCCGCAAGATTTCAAAGACGCAACAATCGTGCACCTATACAAGCGCAAAGGTTACCGCCAAGTCTGCGTCAATCACCGTGGCATCTCCTTGCTGAAAATCGCCGAGAAGTTCTTCGCTCGCATCCTGCTCAACCGCCTAAATAACCATCTGGAACAGGGTCTTCTGCCGGAAAGCCAATGCGGCTTTCGTCGTCATCGTGGGACCACGGATGTGAACTTCGCCGCCCGTCAACTTCAGGAGAAGTGTCAGGAGATGCGGACCCACCTGTACTCTACCTTCGTGGACCTGACGAAAGATTTCGACACGGTGAATCGTGAAGGACTGTGGAAGATCATGCAGAAATTCAGCTGTCCGGAGCGATTCACTCAGATGGTGCGTCAGCTGCACGACGGTATAATGGCGCGAGTCACGGACAACGGAGCAATCTCAGAGGCATTCGCAGTGACCAACGGAGTGAAACAGGGATGTGTTCTGACGCCCACCCTATTCAGTCTTATGTTCTCTGCCATGCTGATGGATGCCTATCGTGATGAAAGCCGGGGATCCGCATCGCCTACAGGACGGACGGTCACCTCCTGAATCAACGACGGATGCACTTCCAATCGCGCGTATCCACAACCACCGTGCACGAACTCCTCTTCACCGACGACCGCGCCCTAAACACCGCCTCGGAAGAGGAGATGCAACGCAGCATGGACCTCTTCTCTGCCGCATACGAGAACTTCGGTCTGGTCATCAACATGCAGAAGACGGTGGTCATGCATGAACCGCCACCCAACACAGCCACACCCCCCCCCAACGCGCCACAAATCAGCGTGAACGGAACCCAACTGCAAGTGGTGGGGAACTTCCCATGCTTAGGCAATACCCTATCCCGCAACACCAAGATCGATGACGATGTGGCCCGCAGGATTTCGAAAGCCAGTCAAGTCTTCGGTCGCCTCCAAAGCACTGTCTGGAACCGTCACGATCTTCAACTGAACAAAAAGCTGAAGATGTACAAGGCCGTCATCCTGCCGACGCTACTGTATGGAGCAGAGACCTGGACGGTGTACACGAGGCAGGCACGTCGACTGAACCACTTCCACCTCAGTTGTCTCCGTCGCATCCTGAGGCTGAAGTGGCAGGATCGAATCCCCGACACTGGCGTGCTAGAACGGACGGGAATGCTCAGCATCTACTCCATGCTGAGAAAAATGCAGTTGCGCTGGAGCGGCCACCTGGTGCGCATGGACGACGAGCGACTACCCAAACGACTCTTCTACAGAGACGTCGCGACGGGTTCTCGTCGTCAAGGAGGCCAAATTCGCCGCTACAAGGATACTCTGAAGTCCTCCCTGAAGCGCCTGCAAATCAACCCGACCAACTGGGAAGAGCTCGCCCGCGATCGTCCGACATGGAGGAGAACAGTAAAGACGGGTGCAGCTATCCACGAAGCCAACCGCATCGCTGCCGCCAAAGCGAAGCGCGAAGCCCGCAAATCACAACCTCGCCCAGTACGCAACGCCGCCGCACAACCGCTCCCTACGTGTCCTCGATGTTAACGTACATTCCGGGCTCGAATCAGACTTGTTGGACATCTTCGAATCAAGTGCGCCTCTCGAACTGCCCCAACCATCGTTCCTCTGCCCGCCTCATCTTCGTCCTCTCTACCGCCAACTAACTCTGACACTTCTTCTGTACCACCACCACCACCACCTCCATCCTACTCCTCCTCCTCCTCCTCCTCCTCCTCCTCCTCCACTGCCCCAGCGGCGGCCGTTCAGGCTGCCGTCTCGCCCATCAACCCCGACACAACAACCGACACCACCCCCAACTCTTGCGATTCCAGTGATGAGGATCAGGACTACACCTGCCCTCACTGCGACCGCACCTTCAATTCACGCATCGGCCTGGTCGGTCACTTGCGAATGCATCGCACAGAGACTGGTGAACCAGTGCCTGGAGCACCAACCTACACCCACCGCACTCGCCTCCACTGCCCACACTGCCCTCGCACATTCACGCATCGCATGGGACTATTTGGTCACATGCGCATTCACGAGGGCGGAATTCACTGCAGCCCCGACACACCCACCCCGCCGAGCCCCACTCCCAATTCATCACTTTGTGCACCCACGAACAACTGCCCAACCGACATCGACGCCGCCGACTTTACCACCCCTCACTCCTCCCCTTCCTCCTCTTCCTCTTCCTCCTTCACTGTCACAACGACGGCCACTCCGGCGTCTGTCGCGCACGACATCACCACAGCCACACCTGACACAACAACGGGCATAAACCCTGCAACCTCCGTCATCAGAGGTGAGGACCGGGCCTACACCTGCCCTCCCTGCGATCGCACCTTCACTTCACGCATCGGCCTGATCGGTCACTTGCGAATGCATCGCACAGAGACCGGCGAACCAGTGCCTGGAGCATCAACCTACACCCACCGCACTCGCCTCCACTGCCCACACTACCCTCGCACCTTCACGCATCGCATGGGTCTATTCGGCCACATGCGCATCCACGAGAGCGGAATTGACCACAATTCCGACACACAAACCACATCCAACACATTCACCATGCCCAGCCTCACCCTCGCTTCATCGCTCTGCTCTCTCATCACCACCACTACCACCACCGCTTCCTCTGCAGCCGACACCGACACCGCCGACTTCTCGTGCCCACACTGCCCACGAACATTCACCTCACGCATCGGTCTGGTCGATCACTGGCGAATCCATCGCACAGAGACTGGAGAACCAGTGCCTGGAGCACCAACCTAAACCCATCAAGCTCGTCTCAACTGCCCACACTGTCCTCGCAATTTCATTCATCGCATGGGTCTATTCGGTCACATGCGCATCCACGACGACCTGCGGTAGACAACCGCCGGCTACACCATACTCCACACACCCCCTACCCTCCTTCACTATCACCAACACACATCAGCGCTCACCCATCGCATGCACCAAACTGCTACCTTCCACGCAAGTGGGAAGTGTGCATCTCGACTCGGTCCCCATGCGGCTTCGGCTGCACGGGTGACTTGAGTCCGAGACTATCCCGACCGGCTCGGACGGCGGCTGGGGTTTGGGAATGGGAAGGGTGAGTGAGGTCGACGACTCAGCGCACTTTCTCCTCACTATAATCAATCTAACGCGCTTGAAGCCATCACGGTGCGCTAAAAGCCTTGGCTTGGAAGGTTGCCAACTGACGGGGTACCTTGGACCTCCTCCTTAACCGGAGGCCTTCTGAGAGTCAGGCTACATTGGCTCCTTCTTAATGTGGCCTTTATGGCACTCTCACCACAGTGTGGGATCCGAGTCAGGCGACGGCGGCACGCCTAGGTGCGGCTTCGGCCGTGCCAGCCTCCAAATCTCTCTTGTGTTGGTTGAAATCCTGGTTATTGTTGCGTGGACCAGGGGGTGTGATGGAACGCCAAGGCGAGGATCCGTCCGAGCCATCCACATGCGGCCTCCCCCGTCTCCGGTCTTCTTGACTCTGTCTTGACACCGGGCTCAGACGGGCGAGGAGGAGAGAGTGTAGGTAGATGCTACGCAAGTCTACTGGCACTAACAAACCCCTGCGTAAGTCACCGTCCCTGCTCCACAATGCAGTCTGTGGGGCACACGGTGGACATAATCGAAATCGATGGTCAAACGGTCGTGTGTGTGTGTGTGAGTGTGTGTGTAGGGGTGTAGAGGTGTCCAGCTGTGGGTTCACGTGATGGTCGTAGTGGTCGCTCACCTGCCTGCAGGTGAGACTACGCCTAGCGTTCATTTGCTGGCTCGGTTTCCTGTCGTATTTTAATAAAATGGAGGCGACATGGAAAGGGGAACGAGAACGCGATTACCTCTTGCGTGTGGGGTGCCCTTCCCGTGCTTGTATCGGGCGATGCTCAAGGAATCTAAGCGTCTGCTAGGCCAGGATCAGAAAACCACCGTCCTTGCACCCTGGTGTAGGATGGCAGTTCTCTGACTCCTGATTCCCTGCCGGTAGATGCACGTACGCTCCCTCTGGGTATGCAGATTGTGTGCATGACTGCCCAGTCTTCCTCGCCATTCAGACTCGTTTTGATACTGTTCTTGGTTAAAATTCTGGTCATGTGTTTGTTGTGGACCAGGGGGTTGGGATTGTAGTGAGGCACCGGACAAATTTATCCTTGACGATTTAGTCTCGTTTTCTTTGCCTGGATTGCTTGTTTGAATGTGACGATAACAGAACACACCCGCCATGCTGGACTGATTTGCTGCCGCGCTGTGTTGTCAGGTTACTTAACGTTCAAAATCTTTATATTAATTACTACTCAGACTTACTTGCTTGCTTTAAGGCTAGGGGCTCGTGAGATATAACTCGTTAATTCGTGAGGACATTATCATTTACGTCAGGATTACGCCTAGGTGCGAGTCCGGCCGTCCCATCCACCTGCGCCTTCTCCCGCCTTCGGTCTTGTTGTCTATGTGTTGTCAACGGGTCCAGGGGGAAAAAGGAGGGCGTGCGGAAGATGCAGTGCAAGCCTACTCCCATTATAAACCGATTCCCATGCATTCACCCTGCCTGCTTCAACTCGCTATGGGTCACACGGTAGATATTGTCGGCTGCGACGGTTGAACTATCGGTGGCTGACAGCCACCGCATTCGTCTGTGCTGTGTGTGTGTTTGCTGGTGAGGAGAGGCGTGCTTATTTGGCTTGACTGACGGTGTTTCACCGCAGGTTTTCATGTTTGCTCCTGTGACAGAATACGTCCATTTGGTGACTGCATTTGCGTGGTCAGCGTAAGCAGTCAGGCTGAGTATGGTTGGTGTATGTTGATGCTCCAGCCTCTGTGTGATGGATTTGCAGGTGACCGATCAGGCCAGTGCATGTTGTGAATTTGCGACGGAAATGTGGTTTGGCTGAGTTTGCAACTGCTGAGCGGTTGTGATGCTGCTACTGTCCACCACGTTTTTGCAGATTGGAGATATGTCAGATGTGTAGTGTGTGCTTCACTTGTCGATATTGCGGGGAATTCCATTCTCGTGGCCGAAGAAGCCTATACGGCGCGCAAATGTATGTGGTCGGTGTAGACATTTGAGGCGGATCCGATGGGCATATGTCGGAACTCCTGGAACTGGTACGCCAGTCCCTTCCAGGCACGATCACAGCGGTGAGGGGTTGGAATCTAGTCTACGTTGCTGACGACGGAGACGATGGTGGCGAGGGCAGTGGCTGACGGGGCGTCAGGAATGTTCTCGCCGGTGATGGCAGTTGGAGTGCTGGCAGTAGTCTTCGTCGCGGAGGTTCAGGTAGGAATGATGGAGGAGGCGGGGTTCGGCGACATCGACTGTGGCGTGGAATGGAATCACCTGTGTTGATGACGGTGACTGGCTGAAAGGTCTGAGTTGAATCGGCAGTTGGCAACTTTCCGAGCCACGGTTCTTACCGCACAGTGATAGATTCAGACACGTCGGATTGTTATTAGTGAGGAATTATGAGTTGAGTGTCAGGTGGTAGTCCTACACGGTCTGGATTCGCAAGAGACTGATCAGGTCAGTGCATGTTGTGAATTTAAAAGTAGTAGTAGTAGTAGTAGTAATTTATTTAATGCCAATTTACAGGCATTGTCAAGGGAAGCGATTAAACACAAATCCGACCAGCAGTGAAAAAAAACTTCTGAGTTAGAGAAAAAATAAATATGCAGTTGATGGTGGTTTTCATGGTTTTGAGGGTTCAGGAGAAAAAAAACTACTGGTGGTAGAGTTTCGACCGTCAAGAAAGGCAGGAGGGTTGCACAATATCGGAAATTATCGGACGTCAATTTCTTTCCTAAAGTTGGGGATAGTAAAAGTAGAGGCGTTGAGGAACAGCTGGCGAGACCGGCCATTGTGTTCAGAGACCACTAACGCCATCTCTACGGTAAAGTCGATCAGTGGATTGAGCACCCAAAATTTGTGGGAGCTTTTCTGAATGCAAAAATCGAGTAATAGTTCTCCTAAACAAAGGATAATTTTGCATAGTTTTCACACTCATGGGTAGTTTATTCCAAATAGCAATTGCATTTACAGAATAGAACCGACGATATTTAACAGTACGTGCCAGAGGAAGAAATAAAAAGACCTCATGGTGACTGTTACGTCGTGGGTGGATATGATGTCTTAATGAGGTCAGTGAGTTAAATGTATGATTATATAAGAGTTTAAATAGCAAAAATAGTCCCTTTTGTAATCTACGGAACCATTAAGGATCGACGCCTGTAAGCCGGCAACGTTCTTGGTAAGACAAATGTCGGTGATCCGCGGCTACAATTCTCTTGGTAAAAAAGTGTTGAACGTATTCTATTTTCTTCCGCTCAGTAGCACGCATGAGGCTAAATGAAAACGAACAGTATTCCAGACCAGGTCTAAAGTACATGTTGAAAAGGCGCATTCTAATGTCCCTTGTTTTAAAATTTCGGAGGATAAACCCGGTCGTTCTACGTGCTTTTGAGACTATCAAGGCACAGTGCTCCGAGAGATTGAGACTCTTGGAATATGATACGCCCAAATCCTTTATAACCCCTGGCACATTTATTGCGTGACCTTCAATACTTAGTTGAGGTTGGCGGTCGTCGCCAACCACCATGACTGAGCACTTATGCCAAGAGAGAGAAAGGCGTCATGTGCGGCACCACTGGGCGAAAGCCTGTAGATCGCTCTTTAGGAGCTCGAGCACGATGTCGTGATCTGTCGGCTTATATCGATATGCAACTTTAAGATCATCGGCATACATGAAAGGCTTACCATTCTGAAATAAATCGGGTACATAATTAAAGAAAAGGCAAAATAAAAGCGGGCCGAGTACACTACCCTGAATGACTCCACTCCTCACACGTGTGGGGTTGGAGATGGTATTTGAAATCTTAACTCGTTGTGTACGAGTTCCCAGGTAAGAGGATATAAAATTCAAAAGTTTGCCACCTATTCCGAAGGAGAACAGTTTCAAGAGAAGAAGAGCATGGTCAACACGATCAAAAGCCTTAGTGAAATCGAAATATACTGTGTAAAGTGCAAAACCATTGTCCCTAGATTGGAGAACATAGTCAAGGAAAGAGAGTTGACAGGTGTCACAAGATCGAGCTTTGAGGAATCCATGCTGAGCAGCACTCAGTAAGTTATTCACTGTTAAGTGACACATCATCTTCTCTTTGATAAATGTCTCTAAGATCTTCGAAACTGCCGGGAGGGTGTTTATTGGCCGAAAGTCATCAAATGACGTAGATTTTCCGTGCTTAGGAATGGACAAAATGTGTGATTCCTTCCACAAGGTAGGATAAGTTTCACTTTCAAGAGCAAGATTAAATATCTTGCATAAGAGGGATGGGAAGATCGTGTACGCATCGGCTTTTAAAATGCTTACTGGGACACCATCAGGGCCTGCTGCTAATGTCCACCACGTTTTTGGAGATTGGAGATATGTCAGATATGTAGTTTGTGCTTCACTTGCCGATATTGCGGGGAATTCCATTCTCGTGGCCGCAGACGCCTATACGGCGCGCAAATGTATGTGGTCGGTGTAGACATTTGAAGCGGATCCGATGGGCATATGTCGGAACTCATGGCACTGGTACGCCAGTCCCGGCCAGGCACGATCGCAAACGGTGAGGGTTTGAAATCGAGTCAACGCTGCTGATGACGAAGGCGATGGTGGTGAGGACAGTGGCTGACGTGGCATCAGGAATGTTGTCGCCGGTGATGTGCGTTGAAGTGCTGGCAGTAGTCTTCGTCGCGGAGGTTCAGGTAGGGATGATGGAGGAGGTGGGGTTCGGCGACATCGACTGTGTCGTGGAATGGAATCACCTGTGGTGATGGCGGTGACTGGCTGAGAGGTCTGAGTTGAATCGGCAGTTGGCAACCTTCCGAGCCACGGTTCCTATAGCACCGTGATAGATTCAGACACGTCGGATTTTTAACAGTAATGAATAATGAGTTGAGTGCCAGGTGGTGGTCCCATACGGTCAATCAATGGATGTTGAGATTGGACTCGGTGACTGATAATACCACGAGCGGTCCGGCTTCGCGTGCCACACACACGACCATGCCACGCACAACTGATCAAATCCTCACAAAAATGGATTTCCATTGTTCGGATTTCACGTATGCTAATGTCGTGGAAGCCAAATGCAGAAGGAGACAAAAAGCTCGATACCCGTTAGCGTGAGGGGTGTCAATTTCTTGCTGGCGGTGGTGAGTAGAGGCGTGATTATGTGCTTTTATTGAAAGCGTTTTACTGTAGGTTTT
>CACRXP010001084.1:129098-165055 GCA_902702965.1 Spirometra erinaceieuropaei | reverse complement strand
GTCTGCGCCGCTAGACTATTCTGCACTTTGTCTCCAAAAGTCTAAATTGGGAGTATGCAAACAAACAAAAAGTACTAACGTGTGCTTGGCATTCATAAACACTCAGACTTACGCCTCAGGCTTTTTAAAATTCTGAACATCGATTTTGAGGCAGGGGGAGGTCCTGTCTCGCATGCGTAAGCGTGGCTGACTAGACAGCCTCAGTCGTTGGGGCAGTCTAGACGAAAGATTCGTATTTCGGGTTATTTTTGCCCACTTACTAATGGAATAAAAAATCTTTCGAAAGTTAAAAAACCTCAGTCAGGTGCAATGCACTGGAAGCGGTTTGGGTGATGTTATGTGGACACATTAAGAAGAAGGCGTCCTCCCTTACAATGCTCACGACTGTAAAACGTTGTTACTCATGGTCCTTGGTATTTTTGCCACTTTTGTTGTTTCGTCGGTCAAAAAATATCGCTAACACAAAATGAAACGCTTGAGGCCGAACTGCACTTTACCGTTTAAAGGTAACTGCGCGTTATATGGCAAATAAGAAAGTTGAGGTAAGAGAGATATGCGTACATGTTGGTATTGGCACATTAGCAAAATGACGTATTACGTGAAGCTGGTCAAATACACTTGTTTATTTGTTCATTTTTGAGCGGGTTGAAAGTCGCGGTTTCGATGAAATGACCACTGCGTGCGTCTAATGATGGTTATTGCAATACAGAAGGCACAGACGACTACTTACGGTTCACTATTGTGCAGCGAGGAAAGTTCTTATCAGGCTCTTTAGTTAATTAAAGAATCTTTCAGTTTTCGGATCAAACTATAAGGTAGTAGTAATTTCTTATGTTGTAGTTTTCAGCCGGTAATTAATCCCCTAACTCCACAGCAGTGTGTCAGTGGTAGGTTCCTAGTACCAGTACTTCGTCGTATACTACAGTTCAACACTCCATCGTTTACGGAATTATATCAAAGATATGTCAGTTAGCGACAAGCCCAACCAAGAGCGTGGATCCCAGTCATCAAGTGCTGGCCCTCTCGTGGTGGTATTCTAACTGTCTCATGTTTCAGTATCCTGTTATTCTTTTTTTTCTCTTGACTTATTGAATATATTCCGATGTTATTAAAACGTGCCTATTGTGAACAAGCGCTTATTCTGTTTTTGCTTCGGATGAACTTGCAATACGGACTTAGTCTCCAGTCATATTCAGAAGAACTCACTGATTTCACTCTAGATGACGTATGAAGCGAGAAATTGACGCAGCATGGGTTTCAGGCTCCTAATATCTTTGAAAAGTACAGGTTGAATCCACCGTGAACGCTTTAGTAGTCTAACCTACGACTGGACGACCGACCTAATATCCGGGGTGTAAAAGCACTGAGACATGTTGCACACAGAATAACTAGCGTCCTAATTGACCTTCAAGAGTGCTGCCGTTGCTTTAGAAGTGCGTGTCAGTACTACAAAAATACGGCGATGCCTCGGGAATAGAAATTAAAATGACCGTCTTCAGAATTTAAGACTAACCCAACCTTATCCAGTAAACTTTAACAAGCAGGCCGAATGCTGCTGCGAACGGCAACTGCTGGTGTAGATTGTTATTCAGAGAAAGGTAAGCACTGACGTCGCGCCGCCGCAGGCAAAACGTCATGGCCGCCCGCGGGAGAGCGGTCACCACCATGGCAACCAACCCCTTCCTTCCCTTCTTTTGTCATATCACGAGGACGACTGATCTTGGTGCCAGCGGTGAGCTAATGCGGTCACCTCAGTTACGCACCCAGAGGCCTGTCAATAACGGAAACCTCGATGGCAGATTTCTGGCCTTTGGTGATGATGATGATGGTGGTGGTGGTGGTGGCGGTGATGATGATGATGATGATGATGATGATGACGATGATGATGATGATGATGATGATGATGATGATGATGATGATGATGATGATGATGATGATGATGATGATGATGATGATGATGATGATGATGATGATGATGATGATGATGATGATGATGATGATGATAGTCTCACAAATGTTTCCTGCGGCCGACCCTTCCTTCCATTTGTGCTTGGACGCAAACATTTACCTCAGTCCTGTCTTCGTTCTTCTGTATTCCAACCTCACAAGCATTTCTAGCTCAAAATTACATGTTCACTTTTCAGAACAAGTTCTCTCCTGGCCATTTACTGGCTTCATCCGGCCAAACAGTTCTGGAAAACGCTTTCATCTAGATGTCTGATGGATGTTCTTGAATGCGCAGTCTCCATGAGCATTTACGCCACGAGTCCTCTGGTGGAACTTACGAAACCGATAAGGAGTAAGGAGGAGACTGGTGGAGATCTGGAGAAACATATTCCTCAGGTTAAACTCGTATATAAATTCATTTTCAACGATGGCACCGGCGACAGAACAAGCCTTGATAATTCGATGTCTGCGTGTTCATTCTAGAGGCTTAATTCAGGAAATCAGCTGAGGATATGACATGGCCTGCTGCTATTGAAACATGCTTCAGAAGCGTCTGATATTACACACGAACCAGAAGCCATGCTTAGAAGTTGGTAAAAGTCACTGCTAACACCTTAAGTGGGCATCATGAGTCCAACTTTGGAGTCGCGGAAATAAATGTTGAAACCGGGATGAAGACAGTCCTAGAAATAAAAGTTACACATGCTTACAAAGCCCTGCGCAGATATCACCACGCATGTCCGTTGATTGGCTAGAATGTTTTAGAAGCACCGATACAAGCGAATTGGCGAGTTTCAGGAGGCAAACTGGTGGGAGACCAGAGCAATTCAGCACGAATAACACTTTCTCTGTCGCTATTGTCATCTTCGACAATGGATAACTGCATGACTTACAGGTAAAATGTCTAGACGTTCGATCGGACTTCTTTGCCTAATTTAAACAAGTTACTAGGGCTCCAGTAATTGTCCTTACTTAGGAAACCAGATTCCAGAAACCATTCATATACTTGTACACAAGGTTTATCGTTTCCACAATGCCTTCCTTCGATTTCACAATCAACTGTGCATTTGGGGGTTCTTATATCTATATCTACACGAGATCACTCTGTCAAGGCGCCAATGTGCATATGAAATATTGTCTTCCACGGAAACTGTTATAGTCTAGCGTGGCTTTTTGCAATTTTAGATGCTCTGTACAGCTTCACTCGGACCTACGGGTATCAAATTGTTGACCACATGACACCTCAGTGTCCTAAAATGTGAATCTAATGAAATTTCTAAAAGAATCCCTTTTACGTGGAAGACATATATTATATTCAGAAATAGATAGCCAACAAAGACAGAAGAGACTGGAATAGCATGTATGGCTTATTAGTCGTCGTCGTCGGCCAGCCAGCCGTGCCCAACCCTGAGGTTTGCAACCTCTGAGGCTCGAACCCGCGACCTGTTGGTTAAAAGTCCAACGCCCCTAACCGCTAAGCCAGGGGCTCGTTGTCGATTTTGATCAGAAATACAAACACTGGCAGATAGACGCTCACAGATCGTTTACGAGACTCGCTCGCCCCGTTGTTCTTTCGTGACTCGATCGAAAGCCCCCCCGGCAGTCGCACAGCGACGGCTAATATCGCTGATTTGGACTGTACCTTACTCCACTTTATGACGACAGAGGGTAACTAATGCCGAGCTTACTGTTTTGTCACATGCCAGTTCTACGTGCATGGGCACCTACCCCAAAGCTTTTCATTATATCCCCAAAGTCACTTTCGTTGACTCTGTCCGGATTTGATCCTTAATTATGTCGCCGCGCAGATACCGCCATCTGCAAGAACAGCACTGCTTATTCATCGTAGGTAGATTATTTGTCTAGCTGGCGACGCGAGATGCACATAATCAGCCGTCAGCAAGTTTTCTGAGGTGAGAGCCTCTGACTTGCTTATGGACAGGTCTTTCTAATCTCCATTAGTTTCCGTCTTCGGAAAACTGTTTGCTGAGCCGAGCCGCATTTCACCCGGCCATGGCGACACCTGCCGCGAAATAAAGACACTAGTCGATGTAACCTCGTATTCCGAGAGGGGCAACAAGTGGGTATAGGATTCCCAAATTGCCGAGTCCCAGAACGAGTGTAAAGTTAAGTGAGATCAGAAGAGACTCTCTGGTGAAAATCGTCCCTCTTCCGTTAAGTATGATTCTGATTTCTAACTGTGAGATCAAATGCTACTCAGTTGTTCATGGTTAGCTCAGTAACGTCGGATTTTGTAGAAAGGAATTACGCATCTGACTCCAGCTGTGAGCCTCGGGCTTATCACACGAGAAACTACGGACATGTCTCAAGTACGTGTAGGCTCAATGCGAAAGAATGTCACCCGCCTATTGTTTTTACGATTCGACCTCTGTTTTCCTAGTTTGACACAGGTACACCGAGTTGGCTTTGCAGCCTGGGGGCTATGCGAACTACGACCGATTTTTAAAACAGAGATTTTCCCCCCTCCCCACGAAACAGGAGGAATTCATCTTACGTAGTACAGTAAGGATGTGTTTTTTGGATCGGCGGACAGTGCTATACCGCATACTAAGGGCAACTGCCATCGTATTTCGGGGCTGCAACAAAATTATCTTTTGTCGCATGTTGTTGCTCCAGTTGCTTTCCAGTGTGAGTAATCTTAGTGAAATCATAGGAATCTGACGAGGTCCAAAAAGTAAGCATTAAGGCGGAGAAAAACAACCCGACTGCAGAAACCGTCAATCTATCTGGGCTTACTGTTTGCGTGGAGTCCAGTATCAAACATTACAAAAACTAATAACAAACTAAAGGTTCTTTAGTGCCGCACAAACTGTCGGCCAGATGTGGTTCTATCCAGAATGAGGCCGCTATTGTTCAAAATTTTTCCTGACATTTCCTAGGCCAGTGGGAGGCACAGTATGCAAGTCTACGAAATTTCGGCTAGAGATCCAGGCCTTGAGTTTATCCAGATTTGTTTTTTTTGACGGCCAGCGCGTTTGAACTCGTCTGGCGTTAGAGCAGATATCTGGACCCCCTTCAGGAGGATCGCAAGACCTTGACTAATTTGACCTCTAGATTGCCGTCTGACCTTCAAGACAGAAGAATTGGAGTTGAAAAATTAGCGTGCTCTTCTATGACCTCAGCTCTCGTATCCTTTTTTCACGCCTGCAGCATTACTTACGAATAAATTACGCAATTACAAATAAATGTGGGATCATTCACGATTGAAACCCACATAGGGCACCCTAAATTATACCACGTACCTTCGTTAAGTTCAGTGGAGTAAAACAAGCAGAATAAGCGAAGGCTATTGAGTCACATACCGCCCAGCACAAAGTTACTTTCACCTAATACAAATCTCCGTTTTGATGCCCGTTCGTCGACAAGGTGCTTGTTACATTAAATGATGGCATTTCATAAAACTTTACTAACTTTGGTAATAAGCAAAAGTAATCGCCGCCTTTCCTGCTCTCACCACGCGAACGCCAAAAGACGCATTTACATTTAAAATTTATTGAGATACAATTAGCTCAGTCTGAACTACCGCAGTAACGTGACGGTGGTTCATGTGGCAGAGTCGCAGGGACCGCCCCTGGCCCTGGAGTTGTGACTGCGCTTGAATTTGTTTGTAGTGAAGCGGACGTGGCCAGCGTGTATTCACCGTTCCTCTCCCACACAAGATATGCTCCCATAACAAGACAAAGTTAAGAAGCCCGAAGATGGAAGCGATCATGATTGTTGACAAGGCTAAACGGTCCATATACGTGATCCCCAAACTTCACGGGAACCAGATCTCAGAGAAACAGGGCTACAAAGGAACGATTTCAGAATGACCCCCAGTCATATGAAAGATTAAATTATATCCTTAGTTGCAAACTTTCAAAACTCTTACTTCCAATGCACTGTGCCAAATCCATGGATGTCAGTTTCGTATAGTAACGAACGCCCATTTAATATATTGGCGACTTTTCCTAGCTCTTTGATACACCGCTGAAGATAGTAGGCGCAGTAGCGTGAAGAACTCGTCTGCGCGTACCATAGGCGTGTCGGTCGCAACAACGCGTGGGTCGAGCTTCTCAAAAATAGACCTCATAAAATTAAGAGATGCATATGTTCCCACAGAACGTTCCGCCTGTCATTACTAAGTTTCAAGATCACACCCCATGATTGCTGCCCGAGTGATTTTTAATGTCCTCTTGGTTGCCCACATGGATACGCTTGTATCCGAAGAGGTTCACGCATTGTGTGCACGAGTCAGGTCGTCTTCGCCGTGTATTGCTATCATAGAGATTTGGGTGAGACAGATACAGCACAATTCTGCTCGGAACAAATAAATCCAGGGTCGAAAATGCTAGAAGGGGACTGGAAAGCAGATGAGAGGGACTTGCGTCTAACAAAAGTGGTGAAGCCCCTGCCCTCAAAGAAGGATTACTGATGCTTTAGGGCTAGGAAAACGGCTTGAAGCTGCCGTCCGTATATACTGTAGCGCGAGTCGACAGGTAATTACTTCCTGGAAAATAAAGTTGGGGATTGGGTCTAACCTGTCAGGCGCTGTTAAAGAACCCCTCCAGCTGCAGCGACGGAGGTGCGGTCGAACGCCTGCCCCAGCACTGTCTCTGGCACATACTTGCAGTTGCGCACCAGCGGTAATCGCTCGTCTGGCATTTCAGGACCTTGTATGGTGCCGCCATGGCATCTAGCCACTCTTTGAAACCCACTCTGTCTGGCTTTCAGCCAATCACAGGCATCCAAAGCAGCCAATTAACTTTAAGGCTGACGTAGATATTCTCTTGCTCCAGACGCTTACACGTTTGCTCCGACGGCGCCAGAAGTGCGCCTCTCGTCCGGCTGCCAACTTGCTCCAGCATATTATCCCTTCATTCTGTACAGAATTCAATTCTTTATTTACTGGCGTTCACCAGTTCCACTTACTGCTCGGGATCTGGTCTTAGTGATCGGGATCCTTCTGTGGCTTCAGTTGCTGCGACAGAGGCAGCGGGCATGAGGGATATAGGTGCGCCGGGAGCAGAGAAGGCCGGGAGGGTTGTGTCGATCAATGGAGTCTTCACCTTGTCAAAAGCAGTGAGGACGTCTGCGGAGAGCTCTAACGAATCTTTGGGAGCCGAGGGGAGGGGGAGTTATTGGCGTCAGCTCCTTTCTGAAAGAGCCAGCACATGAAGCTCACCCTGTCCAGAAGTTGCTGCAGTTTACACTTTGGCAGGGGACTCGGAGACTCATAGATGGCGCGGCATTTGAGGGAAGAAGATTACTACCGGCGGAGTTGATCAGTTATCCGAAAAAATCGAGAGAGGGTGGGTAAAAACGGCGAATAGTTTAAGGCGGTCAAAAACCGTCGCAAAACAACCTATGCGTCCTTCGGCAGTAGCGCTGACTACCAAGAGATTGTCAGTGTTGACCTAGACAAGGGATAGACCATGGAGCATTCGGCCTACAAACCTCTTGGAGAATTGGGAGGCGTTGCATAGTCCAAGCAGCACGCGCCGACGCTCGATATGGCTAACAGTGTTGATGACGCGCGTCATCAAAACGTCCTCCCAGACGATAGGAATTCGATAGAATACTCGGATCAGGACGATCTTTGAGAAGACAGGCTTGTCCAACAGGGCACGGGAAGCCTTTGATAAGTGCAACACGGTAGCTGTCAGGAATGGTGAAATTGTCCAGGTCAAGGTATTAACTGCAAGGACGACAGTCACCCGGGGTAAGCTTCGAATTCGGCCTTGACGACAGCCAGAGGTGCAGGCGCGAGAACGTGGTCCCGATGTGATGAAAATCGTTGTACGGTGAACTAGAGGCGTCGGAGTTGGAACGGATGAGGTCAGGTTATTTGGCGAGAAGCTGTCAGATCGAGTAACCGGATCGGGGTTCAGGACGGAAAATTGATGGGACGCCTCTGTGGAAGTTGTACCTCGAACGGCAAGGACGATGATCGATTCATTTGGATGGCGCTGACGGCAGTCAACCAGAAGATCAAAAGCGGGAAAGAATTCTGTACCGAAAATTCAAAGAGAAATTCAGAAATGATGAAGCTCAACAGATGATTCGCCTTAAACTATGCTTCGAGGAGAGGGAACAGGAACCGAAGGTGACGATCGGATTGGTATTGGCTCCCTGGCCTTGGGGTTCCGACGGTTGGTTGCTGTTGGAGAGATGACGTTAAACTTAGCACCAGTGTCAATGTGGGATCCCTTACCACTTCTCCTCTTGCTAACGAAAAGGTTGGATCGGCATCCGTAAGGCCAGAGAAATTGACTGCAGTCAGTTATTGGCTTGAGAGTTCTCCTAAGCCAATCAGAAGGTGCAGGGAGAAGCCCAGCAGTAGGTCTTGACACTAAAGTTTAAATGGTACCAGCAGATCACAGATCTGCGTCTGTGGTAGCATCAGTTTCGGCTATCATGACTGGACAGTTGGCGAAAGAGACTAGTGAGTCACTGAGGTTAGAATGCCGCCACAGCCGTAAACAGTTTTGACAACCCTGCCTTATGTTTGTATGGGCAAGAGGGGTTTAAAGGTTGCACTATATGAGAAATCGGCGGAGGCACAACACGCTGGACCTTGATCATGAGGACAGCCACCTCAGCGGGCTTAGAAACAATGAAATTGTCCGAACCAGAAGCTAGGACGGTCTGCACGACCGTAGGCTACGTCCTGCGAACACCTAGAAGTGCTTATCGTCGATTTGTATCTCATTATGCAGGAAGGACATTCGACGCAGAAGGTCAAAAGCATCTTGTCCCTAAGAGACTTCTACTTGACCGAATGGCGATAACGTTGACGATTAGAGACTGAATATAGTCGAAGGGCTTCCCATTTGAGCACCAAATAAGGCGAATCTATTGCAGGAAGACTGCGTCTGGGCAATAACAGAAGAAGGATGAACCTTGATATGTTAACGGAATTTGCCTTGCCCTTTACTCGCATGCGCCAAATCTGCATTTTCATGATGGACTCGTCTGGTTTCTTTGCCTATTTCCGTCGCTTCAGGCTGTTATCGCCTATCGCCGGTTTTGTTTCTGTACAGTTTATGGTAGTCCGTTTTCTTCTATCAATGCGCTATACCTAAACAGTTTGATCCTTACCAAATTTCTTTCTTCCAGCCTAGTTATGGAGATCGGGTCCGACGAATTTTTTTTGTCAGCGTTTCATAAAAAACCTCTAAAGGTTTCTCAAAAATGTTTACTAAGGTAGAGTTTCAAGGAATTTTCAGTAGACTATAGTTTTTGCGTCAGCTTTGTGTGGTGGGTAGAGGGGAGGAACGGATGGACTCAGAATGCTACGGACAACGAGCCCGTGGCTCAGTGGTTAGAGGCCTTGGACCTCTAAGCAACAGTTCGCGGAATCGAGCTCCAGAGGTTGCTTTCTGTGATTGCCGGAGGGGAGGAACTAGGAGACTCAGCATGCAAATAAACGTATAAAAAAATTCAAAACAAACGTACACAACAAAAGCGGTGTGTAAATCTAAGGATTGACGGTTACCAGGGCAAGTCGAGGTTGACCATCTGGTCTAGCTGCTCGCGTAGGTTGGGTTTCTCCTACAGAATGTGGGCTGTTTCCAAGTAGCGGAATATCCGTGTTGTTCGTGCCCGAACAAGTACTCGAAAGGATGTTTTGGGCTCAACGGAATGTCCTCTACCTAGGAAGTGTTTCGTGGCGTAAGTACGAGGGACTTTATTTTTCTGCCTTAAATATTATTTGGGCAGGTGCTCAACTGACCTGGCTGCCAGTTTCTTTTGCGTTCGACCAGTGTACTTGCATCCACGAGTGCATGTGAATTCGTAAACGCAATTTGGGGTGGCGTGCAATGACAACGCATCCGTTGCCCTTGGAATTGGAATAGCTTCAGTAGGACTGCTGAATATAAGTTCGGCTGCATTATGTATCTTTTCAATGGTGCATCTCAACTGTCGTTTGATGGTATTTAGAATGTTGTCACCCTTAAAGGGAAGGGATATTTCAACTGGCTATTTCGGAACTGACTGTTCAATGAGCTTGGGCCGTAAGGTAGCGCTGCACTTTTGGATGAAACCTGCTGGATAGCCGCGTCTAAGCAAGGTTGCTTCGAGGCAAGGAAGTTTCGCACCTAGCGTCTCTGTAGGGCAAATTTTTCTTGCTCCTAGGGACGAGCACATTTTTGGAGTTGGATATCGTAAGACCTGAGGCAATGTAATGGATTCCTGGTGCCTTCGTATCCAGCGTGGAATTCTGAAAAGAAATGATAACATTTACGCATTTCCCACTCCTATTTGATCGCATATAAAAATATTGTGACGCAGAGACGATTTCTTGGAACTTACCAATGTTTCCAATCGGTGTTCTACGGAACCCTCGTAACAGAGCACTCAGGGAATTAGTCATTTTTGCTGGTATCTTTTTTAAAGAATGTAACCGAATGAACCTTGTACTTGATACATAATCGTAGAAAATGTACTGTTGCTACCACCTTACGCTTTGCGCGTTTTAAATAATTCAGGATACAGTCTAAAAGGTGGAAATAAAAGAGTACTCAGGAAAAGGGCATAGTTGATCACTGAGATGCCCCAGTCTCCGGCCTGTTAATTGGCAACGTAAAAGGAAGTTCAGTGCAGTTCAAAAACAGACAGGGTGTAATTATTAGATTTTATATAGATAACGCTACTGACAAAGGTAATGGAGCCTGGAATTGCCATTTCTGGCCTGTTAGCCGTCGTCGGACAGTCATATTTAACCCCGAGATGTACAGCATCTGGGGCTCGATCCCGCGACCTGTTGGTTAGAAGTCTAATGCCTCTAACCACTGAGCCACGGACTCGTTGCCCTGTCGGTTGCGATCGCGAATAAACATGGCAACGAGCCCGTGGCTCAGTGGTTGGAGGAATTGGAGTTCTACCTAATAGGTCGCGGGATCGAGCCCCAGGTGTTGCACACCTCGGGGTTGGATATGGCTGTCTGACGACGGCTAACAAGCCAGAAATAGCAATTCCAGTCTCCCTTGTTTATGTCCATAATGCCATTCTGCCTATATCAAGCGCCGCTGTACGGCTGCCGGTGGGGCTCGAGAGAGAGAGCGTGAAGGCATAACGGGACGAGTGAGTCCCGTAACACGATCGGCAAACGCCCTTCTACAATTTGACTGGGATGCAATAAGATTCCCTTAATACGAGCCTGAAGCAAGATCTGCAGGTACTGGTTAGCTTCACTGTTTACGAACGGAGTTTACTGAACAGCTCGCAGGTTACCAGACACCATTTTCGACCAACCTACAAATCTTACAACCACCTGGATTCAGTCTTCCGAAAAGCGGCTCTTCCCAAACACGAGTATGTGTTGACGAAAAACGCAAACCAAGGCTGCTGTTTACTCATACAAAGCATGGATGCTCTGCTCCATCAAGTGGCAAATTAGCCTTTTGTCGGATATCATTTCGAAGTCGTACCTGCAGTAGACAAGGCCAAGCCTGACCCCTAAACCCTATACCCTAACCTCAACCCCAAACCCAAGCCCTTAACCCCTAACCCTAAACCCCGACCCCTGGCCCTACTCCCTAACTCTTAACCCCTAATTCTAACCCCTAGTAGATACGGCTACGAAGTAAGATATAGCCTAGTATTTGGCAAATCTGTGCAGGTCTGATAGGAGAAAAGCAGCACTAGGCAAGACCTGTGTGAATTTTGATTAAATTCTGTAATACAGCCAGAGCAGGTGCGATTCTTTTGAGTCCTGTCAGTTGGAGTACGACCCCTGGAGTCCCCGAGTACAGTGACTGTGTTACGATCCTAGAAAATAAAGGGTTGCCTTTACTCTGCTGGTTAATTTGTAAGCCTCCGATGTCTCAAATTTCGGTACTTTGTACTTTACGAAAGTACACAACCTTAGGTTGATGTGAAGTAAGTGCAGGGGACCCTGAGATATAGATAACTATCATTTGTCCTTTATGAAATATTGCGTGCCCAAACATGAATATATGTAAAGGCAGTATGTTATTACCGACAAAGACAAGGGAAACTGGGATAGCCATTTCGGGCTTATTAGCCGTCGTCAGCCAGTCATACCCAACTTCTATATCATGCGCCGCTGTGCTGCTGCTGGTTGGGCTCGAGAGAGAGCCCGTAAGGCACAACGGAACGATCGGTGAGCGCTCCCTACCAATGTGTATCCTCTCCAGAACGACGGCAATTGTGCTAATAGGGACTTTCTAGTCGAGGAAACATGGTGCTATTAAGTCGCATTTGCATTACATGCCTGTTTTAGTGCATTAAAAAGGCACTTTGTAGGAAGGTAGTAAAGGGTGGGGTGGTTACACATATTCGTGTCCTACTGACTCCATGCTGGATAACCAACCAGTGGGAAAAATGGAGGTGGGCTGAAAACACCGGAGATGGAGAGATATTACTCATCAGTTGATGACAGTCGTTCTCAGCCAGGCACTTTTTGGCCTTTTGACTCCTGCATGTTGCGATGACCTAAGACAAATGTTCTGGACTAAACTCAAGTCTACGGTGTGGTTTCAGTGTGTGCATTGGTAGAACGGACTAAACTCATTGTGGTCAGTGGGTCCCAGGCATCGATCTACTACCGTAATGCTGGGCATTAGTTTTGCAGACCAGGTGGAAGGCGACTTTGATGGAAAAGATAGAGACGCGCTGAAGGTCAGTAGCATGCAGAAAGCAGTCGCCTACATCTTCGTTATTAGCACTGCAACTGATTTTTTACGAGTCGAATGCATGACAAAGCCGTAATGCGGCTAAAAATGGCTTATCACCTGCGACCTCCGCACATTTTGCCCAATCCAAATAGCAACAGACACGGATACCTTTTTCTCTAGGAAAAATACTTTTGGTGAATTACGCTTCCTACCCCGTGCATAGGCAAGAAAAATAAGCAGTGACTTCTCACTCAACACTTCTTCCAAAATTTAATGACCAGAATTTGTGAAATCCACTTCACTCATCCGTCAAATATCAGAGAATTGCTGTTACACCTGGTCAGTGTGAAATTCGTACCGAAGGTGCGGTCATAAAATGAAAAAAAGGACGATTGACTGGTGTTTCCCTGACAAGGGTAGAACTGGAATTCGACATAAGCTTAATATCCCGTCCGCACCCTGCACAGAATTGACGACCAATTACAAATTCACAAGGATAAATACCGGCAAGTAGACAACGCCCACTACCTTAAACGTAAGTACATAGGGAAGAGGGTGGTAATTCTAGTCAAATGTGCAATATTTACTTGATCAACAAAGGATGAATTAAGGCCGTTGGCTGAGTAAACGATCCAGTTGCCAAATTACCGCAAAGGCAGAAAACGCGAAAGCGATACTTTATTTTACTTTCATTCGCGTGAGATGATAAAGGCAATATCTCATTTAAAGTAGACCATTGCGTGGCACGGGAATATGGATCCCCAGGTATTGCATGTGGCCTTGTGGTAAGTTCCAGGGGTTAAGAATTAAAATTAGCGTTAAGGATAGGGTTAGGACACGGGAACAGGTACCTCCACCCTCCTTTGGAATTCAGCGCAAGGCCACCTGTAGTAGGGGGAAGTCCAAATTATCGCGTCCGACCTAGACCATTTCCATCTCCGAGTGAAATTCCATGACAGCCCGACACATTGTCAAATTTGATCAGCCCCGGCCTGTTAGTTAGGTGTATATATATTTTAATTTGCAATTGCCTTTTTGCCTACTGGCGTGCTTGCCTGACATCGTCGGTTATTACGATTTATTATCCTCACTTGAAGTCATAACTCCCTGCATTTCTCTGTGTTGTAGTCCGAGCAACCTCACAGTCAAGGTGACGCACAAAACAGAGGTGAAATGTCTGCGGCCACTTCGCGGCATAGAGTTCCAAAAGCAAATTTATAATTTTTACCAGTTCCCTTGTGAGTAGCCGTCAAAGTTCTGCGCACGCTATAGCCTCTCCGACCCTCGAGCCAAATGCCGAGCGCGAGAAGATGGTAGTGCCGCAAGAGAGAGGTTGGCGTGCTGGAGAATATGGAGATCCGGCGGGTTCGAAGGCAAACGCGAGACACTCGTCTGTACCAGCCTCGGAGTGGAGATAGGCCAGTTCGGATGGCAGTGATTGGCCGAACTCGATGGGAAGCATCCTACGGGGCCTCTCCGTATGGGAAAAGTTAACTGCCGTTGGTGGGCATTAACTGAGGACATTACTTGCGAAGATTGTTTGGCTGCGGATGTCATGGTACTTCATAGAATACTGGTTTCCGTCTGTCAGCACTGTGACCATCTTTGAGCGTCTGTACAAATGTCATAACTTGTGCATTTTACCGACCCTGATAAAGCTGCCGGTGTTCTGCAATTCTTTTGCTGTAAACAAAAAAGACTTTCACAGCGACCTGTATGCAAACACCCTGCTCTAACACAGCCATTTCCAGCTAACTTTTCAGTATGTAACCGATTGGAAAAAAACGGGCCCCAATCGACTGACGGTCAACGGCTAAAAGTTCAGATCATAAGGTGCAGACGAGGAGAGGAAGCCACACCATACTGACTGGACAAAATCTGAACCACTGAATCGTTTCGGATGCCTGGCCTTATTCTGTTCAAGTTACAGTGGCTGCTGCACAACGCTATGTAGCCATATGGTGCAGTAAAAATCAAAAATAAAATAAAAAGGTCTTTCTGTTACCTGCAGTTCACTTGATGCTAGCATTTCCAACCTTCGAAGAGAAGTACTAAGCTTAGTCATGCTGTCTTCCGAACAAGTGCAACTGGTAGCTATATGCCGAAAAGCTAGACAGAGACTTGTACATGATTTACAAAATACATAAATTAAAACTTCTCCGTCCTCATCATGTGCAGGTCATTGCGAAAAATTCCACAACCAGGCTGTAGCAGCATTCATTCGCCAATGACTGTTGACTGAGCACCAAGACTGGAGCCAACATGCTGTAAAGTCTGTACCCTGTCGCCCGGAGAAGCACAAACTTCGAAACAACTGGCAATATGCAGAAAACGGCTGTATAAAACCAACTGCCGCCACGGTGACAACGACTATAACGTCAAACTGCAAATGTTTCCCCAAAGAAAACCAATTATCCAGGTCGAACATGGTCCAACTTGGTTTGACACGAAACGGCCCTGCCAGCACATGGCCCCTTCATAGGCGGGGTTGGAAGGGGCTGGGCGGGGCCAGAGCCCCCTCTGGATTGAAGCCTTTTGAAGCGTATTTGCATCGCAAGATATGTTTCAAAAGCACCACTCATTTTACCTTCTTTGCATTAAAAGGAGCTAATTTATCAAATTGGCTTATAAATCATAATAAAAGCATCCGTTTACGCCCACTGAATGTAGCTGCGAATGAGCAGAATATACTGAGGTTTTGTTTAAGTTCCTCAGTTCGTTAACTCTTATTTGTCCACCGGATTAGAATCTGTGTGTGTTATTAATTCGTATATTTGACAATCGATTGCAGATAATATCGTGAGTCAAGCAATGCTGTTTTGATGCTCTTGATAGCTGTCTTAGTTCATTTATGTATATTATGCTAATTGTTTAGGTATCCACTCCCCAGCCAGTTCACGTAGTCGAGTTGTATGTCTATGTATGTAGTATTTAGCCTTGGTGTTCGTAGTCCACTTATACAAATTTTTACTGAATATCCAAAGAAATTATGAAGCGCAATTACTCTGGCTATCACCGAAGCACCATATACAGGCGGATTAAGCGCCAGATGAAGGCGTGACTACTGTTGGAGTGGCTCAGTGGGAAAACAATCTTTTGTTGGTAGTCCTTTATATGCACCCCTGTGTGGTAAGATTTCCTCATTTGTTAACACTTCAGATGCCATTCGCCTGAACCCTACCTTTGGTGATTGCGCCCACGAAATGATTCGCAAGACTGTCATTGATTGGTTTCACGGATCGAGGGACCGGTATGGCGGCCGGGCTAAACGCCGGGAGGCAATTGGAGGGACTAGCGACGATACACGTTGCCCCACACTGTCTCTATCTGAAGACACGGTAATTACCATCAATGAAGTTCACATATTTTAGGTTAAATATTCATACTGCTGCAGTGAACTTAATTAGTGTAAAAATTGTCATTTAAATTTTAAAGTATTACTTCCCTTCCATCGACCATGTGTTTTCTAAAGATTTGTTTTTCTTCAACTATAGGAACCAGCCGTCGAAGCGGGGACTTCTGGAACGCACAACTGAATGGCATAACATATGTTGAAGTCCATGTATATACTGGCACTGACATTTATTATGATTGTACATATTTTCCAATTCCTTTTTCGTTTATACAATAAATAACTCACTCACATGAATTTGCGTCGCGTGTGTTTGATATTGGCTGCTGATTAGTGGGTACATGTACGGCGGGGTCACTGTGAGTACTATGTAATACCGTAGTACTCTACATACGCAGGGTGGGTTTCGACGTGTAACATGTGGGAACAGTGAGGCACTGCGCCTCAGGGGACTCGCCATACGGGACGATATTTTAAAGTGGTACCAAAAGTGGGCGGGGATGTGGCGTCCCCTACGCCTTTTTTTTCGCTGGCGGGGCCAGGCGGGGCTATCGCGTTGCATGCCCCGCCACAGCCCCCTCTACAGCCCCGCCTAGCCCCCTCATGGCCCCCTCTAGCCCCGCCATTATTGAGGGGACCAGGCGGGGCTAGACGGGGCTGGTGCTGGCAGGGGGTCTCCGTGCTGTCTTGACCCGGAGTTCTTGCCAATTGCATTGCAGCTGTGATGCTTTCTCCCTTTAATAATCATGTGATATCCCATAGGCCTCCCAAACCTTGTATTTATATGGAGCATTACCAAAGCCAATAATGAAGTTCTGGGGAATGCGGCTTCTCAACTATGCGGCCGCAGTTTTAAAGTTTCCGTAGGCGCTCCGATATAGACACTGCGTCTACCTCTCATACAGCCAACATGCCAACCGCGAGTTTCTGTGAGCCTGCGGAGTTTTCTTCAGGGAGCTGGCCAAAGATTGTATAGAAGATCGGACGACCCATTGCTATGCAAAATAAATAACGCCACAGTACGTAAGCAAGAGTTGCTGGCAGTATGAGTACTAAGGTTTGCACTCTGACTCGATGACAAGATAGTTGGTGTTACCTGGGCACAGCCGAAAGGACACGACGACTACGTAAACAACTAAAAGTATTGAAACAAACGATGATGAGCACGCAGAGTAACTTGCTTAGGTTTTCCGCGAACGATTATATCTACCGCTGCATCACAAAGTGTCCGTTGTAGTTATATATACAAGGCAAAGGCAAAACGTCTGGAGGTGGACTGGGAAATCTAAACGACCAGGCAGCACCTACTCTGGTCCCCACAACAGATTCAAAACTGGCAAAAAACACTATAACCAGGTGGCCAATACAGTCTGACCCTCAGCCCTCAGTGAAAACGAGATACAACGTCAGTTGGCAACCTTCCAAGACACGGTTGTTGGCACGACGTGGTAAATTCAGTGTATCAGATTAATTATGAGGAGGAATACCCTAATTAGCCGCGAGGATGAATTATTCAGCACTGACTCCAGTCCATCTCCCTGTGTCCATGCGACAGTTCGACCGTCAATTCGACAATGTCCACCGTGTGCTACACAGCTAGGTGCAGCAGGCACGGTGACTTGTGCATGAATCAGTTTATAGTGATAGTAGATTTTCGGTACATCCACCGCACTTCCTCTTCCCCATTCCTCAACTGGACTCGGTGTCAAGACAGAGTCGAGAAAACCGGAGGCGAGGGGAGGGTGCAGGAGGCTGGCACGGCCGGACCCGCACCTAGGTGTGTCACCACACCCCCTGGTCCATAACATACGTTTGACCAAGATTTTTCACCAACAACAACAACACCTCAACAAGGGTCAACGGTTCTTGCCTAGCGTCCATGCACCAGGCAAATGTCGGAACCTGTCAAAGATGGTGATGAGATTGATCTTAGTGGCTGACGTGGCGTGACGTCGTCTTCTGGCAGCGACTTTCTTGATTACCACAATAATCTGGGCTCGATCCCGCTTTGGTTGATAAGAGAAAGATACACGTAGAAGGGGTTCAGTCCGTATAGAAGCTTGGCGGAGGTCAGAGCCCTCGGCTGCCGTGTGCGCCTCACTGCAAGGGCGACTTGGTAGGAACGGACAAATGTCTTTTGAGAACGAGTCACAATCAGCTTGGTGAATTAATGTGATTATTACGGAGTTTTTGGGCGGCCGTGATTGACTGTCCTTGGGACCGAATACTTGCACCTTCTGTACGCTCGTAAGCCGTGCTAAAATGATTCCTTACGCCACGTATGTGTCAGAATTGAGACACTGCTACGTTCTTGCGTATATTGTGTGGTACAGACCTGCTGGTCTTCAGCTACATGAAACCGGACATCACAAAGTACAAAGGCCTCACGCAATTCGGATGTGCCGCTATGTGCTTTCGAGTTCTCGTCCGTCATACTGACGCTGGCTGATTGCATAGCACGCATGTTACTTGAATGTTGTGGTGCTGGGAGTTGTCGTGTATGCGCATGGGATTCAATGGTTTCACGTGTAGCCGAATTGTGATTTTGTGTAGACATAGTATGAGAGGCCGTGAGGGTCTCGATTACGCTGTTTTACTAAAGACAGTTGTGGATGAACACACAGCGGAATAGGCTTATACGGTGGCAGAATTTCCTAGGACAGTGTGAGTAGGTGATGAGTAATCGACAGGCGTACGCTGAAACACCAGGTACTGGTTCGACTGTTGAGTACGATGGATTCGCATCCAATCAACCAGGCCCATTCGTCGATTAGATAAACGACGAAAGAGAATAGGCTGGAACTGTATCTCATTCCAGATGATGATGGTGGTTGTGGTGTCATTGGTGTAGGCTTCGGTGATTTGCTGTGGTGGTGGTGCTCAACAAAATGGGAGGCAAGGTGGTTGGAGTCACCTCCGTTATGTCATTTGCGTTGATGACCCTTTGTGCCGCAGTTGCTGAGCTGGGTCTTTGATTATGACGATGAATCCGAAAATTCCGATAGGTTCCGAGGACGTTAGGCAGCTAGTTTTGCATATAGGAAGGATTTAAGTGCTTGGAGCGTTGATCTGTGACATTGGAGTTTTGGGTGCGTGCCCATTTGCCCTCGAAATGCCTCATATTTTGCTGCTGCAGTCTTTATGCTAGTGCGTCATGTCCGTAGATTTTGCGCAAGGCCTCCCAAGCTCTCAAAGATGATATCCAGATAGCTGAGAAATTTTTTCGTGGTGTCTCGTGTGTACGCCCTTGTCCACTTGTTTGCGAGAACCCATAGAGTCGTCGATCTAAAGTAATAGCTTAGACGAGCGCTTTTCGGCATCCTCGCGACCTGATTGTTTCGGCACAATCGCATAGTTTTAGAACCGCGTAGATACCGAGAACGCTGGCTTTTTCCAGGACGTCAGTTTCTGGCATCCTTTTCCTACCACATTGTTTTCATTCAGTATACGGAGGCAGCTGAAGTACAAATGATTGGGGTTTCTTTTGCGTCTCATATAGACTGTCTGTGTGATCGTCCTGTGCAAGAGCTTTCGTCAGAACAACAGCGGAGGATACTGCGGTAATTCCAGATGAGTGTAGCAGCCTGCCAAAGACTGTCTTGTTTCGGAGATACGATTGACGATTTCGTTGTTAGCCTTGATAATTCCTACGTGTGTGAGACGAGTAACAATGACATTGGTCCTGAGTTAATTATGTTTACCATTTGGCCCCTGTTCGCGCATGAGCACTGTTTTTCCTGTGCTATTAGTCAGCCTGGATTATGAGTGATTGGAGGCAAATAGTTCGCGCTGAGTTGCTAGCCCTCGTCCGTCACTGCATCAGCCTACAGTCGTGCATCGAAAAGAATTCCTGAGTGCTGACCTTGAAAACTTGCGAAAAAAGTATCCGAGCGCTGGACACCAAGTAACTGCCATTCGGACTCATAGTCAATGTTGATTGCCGGCCACTCCTAATGGTAGCTAATTAGCATCGTGGAGGGGAACATGAGCCTAAGACTCGCGAGAAAGAGTATGTTGGCGTGCTTCATCTCAAATGCCACCGCGATTGTTTTCGAGACGGACGCATCGTCCTTTACGTGCGCCATCATCCGTGATTCAGCTGTCTCGCCATCTGCGCGAATCGACCCGGACATTTTAATTTCAGCATTACCTCTCAGAGCTCATCGTGGTTGACTGTGTTTTGGGCTCTTGTTAGGTATACGAGGGTAGAGTTTAGGCTAGTCTATATTACCTGGGAATTTTCTGGTAGCTGACGGATCGTCAAGTCGGTAGTGCCACAGAGCTTCTGCAAGGAATCCTTGCTCCAGAGGCGTGTTCGGACAACTGACCAAGACCCAAGCCAACATCCTGCCTGCATGGCTTGGATAAAAAATTTCCCGGTGGTTGTCTCGGATTTGATGTTTTCCTTCTAACTTGTACGGACACGCAATAACTGCATCATGGGAAAACCTGTCCTGGTCGCAACATCTCCTGGAACAATGGGACAAGCTTGTTAATAAGTTGGAAATGTCCGATTTGCTCCTTTTTGTCAGAATATCGACGCTGCCCGAGGCTTCTCTCTCTCGAAAAATTGTTGAACAGCTTTAATTATCTTTTGCAGCGGTAGCAAATGTCTGCGGTCCATACTAATTTAAGTTTGAGGAGCACATTTGATGTCCTGTACGCAGAATGATGACGAGTGGTTAAGAACACCTTTAAGGTGATAATGCGACTGCCTTTTCCGACGACATCCATCGTGTGCCTCACATGGTGCGAGCAGAAACGGTGTCTTAAACGTGAAGTAGTTTATTGTGGTAGATGAGTGAGTGAAGAGCGATTAGATGATTCGGTTTCAATAAGTACGCTAGAAAATATGTAAGCATACAGCGAGGGTATTTTATTAAAACGAAATTGGGGCGGTAAAGGCAAAATAAGAGTACCGGGCCAGCTGGCGGCTCCCAGTTCTCGTTTGTATGGCATTTAGGGCAATACTGTAGGTCTGGTTTAATTATCGAATTAAAAACGGCTTGCTAATAGTTTAACACCTTATTTGGGCTGCACTTCCCCGATGGTTTAAATTTTTCGCCGAAGAAGGAAGTTTTTTTACCATTTTACACGTGCTCTGGTTGCGGCCTGTAAAACTTATGCGTATTTAAAGAGTCGGGCCGTTAAAAATGAATTCTAACATCAAGTATCAAACAATGAAGCAGATGGAGCTTGTGCTAAATAAGGTACCTCTTCCTGATTTCATTTTAAAGCCTACTATTTTAAGCTGCCTGGTCAGAAATGCATGCTTGTTGACCCAATTTTAATAAGACCGTTGGACAGGACTGTCTCAATGAAGTTTCTTTCAACGCTCAATGTCTGCAAGGTTTACAAGATTCAGAAACTCCCACCCGAAGCTTCGCTCGATCGGCTTGTCTACGTCATTCCACCAAACAGACGCTCCCTCGAGGTCATAATCGAGCATACTGAGGTTGATAAGCAGAATAGGATCAAACGTACTCGACTTGTGGCGTTTGTTCCTAAACAGGTTGGTCGGAAGTTTTCATTCACCTTAAATACGATTTTTCTCATCTGGATGCAAAGGGACACTAGACTGTCATGCAGGGACTTGAATACCAGACCATTCCTCTGAAACCAGTTAGTTGTCGGTTAGGTCTGTGGTTTAACTCAATTTTGAGGAAGACTGTAAGCATCCGACCCCGGGGCCCTGCTACCGGTCGCTAACCCACTTTGTTCCTCGTAGCGCTCCAAACCCTCTTGTGTTCGCTCTGTTGACTCTTCCTGTGGAAATCAATGGAATCGAACGATGTAGATGCGGGAAGCACTAGGCACTTCCGCCACAGTAACATGCTAACACTGATCGGACTCTGAATTATAACATTACATGTTACTAGTTGATTTTGTGAAATAATATTTTAATTATCAACGTCAAAAATTGAATACAGTAAAAGATCCTGGCGTGCCATCTAATGATTTTACCGAAAGTAATTTCATAAGATTGGTTGCAGACGTCAAAAGCGGTATCATGCCATAACTAATACCATTGCTTTCAAAACACGTTTATCCCCTGGAAACACACCCCACCTATGAACTTTTTCTGGAGTGTCCTATTGCCTGCCACTCCGTAATGATTTGTCAAAGAAGTTAAACAGCATGTTGCCTCGGTAGGCTGCCGCATCTTGTCATACACGCTGTCTCCTGATAATGTCAAAATACGGAGAGTTCTAGTGACGTATTTTGGTTTCTGTCACCTTTGGAACCAATGACTATGAGGGGGGTTTAGACTGTCCACGTTCAGTCATTTCTTATATACGGATCGTAGATCTGGGAAGGCGTTCCGAGGCCGGCTTTCCTCGATGGCATGCTTTAATACGGCTGTGCATGCGAACTATTTAAACGGAGTCAACCATACCCAGTCATTTCGACGGGATTCCTTAGGCAGCTTTACACAGAGTCGGTTGGCCAAGCAACTAATTCTAGCAGACTATTGTGTATCCTTCTACGGCGCAGGTCCAACCATCCAATTATAACTTGTTTCAATCACGTCCCGAAGGTGAAAAGGGAGTAGTGTATTGTATACCAAGGAGCCTTTCAAGTTATTTCCTTACTAAAACAGTATTCTCAGTCCATTGGTCATGTCGCCAACCAGAACTGTTAGCCAAACACAGTGGCTATTCCGAGGGTTTTATTTCGTAACATTCCGGGCCTTTCGTCTATTTTTGTACACTCTCCTCTTGCTTTGATGATCTAAGCGCTGCAGATTTTGCTTGGGGCAGCGGACAGAATAATCATGCTCTATACCAAGTTAGGGAGCTCTAAATCCTGGCGAATCAGACGTCAAAATTCCACCTTTCAGTTGTGTAACAGAGAGAGAGAGAGAGAGAGAGAGGAATTCACTTTATTTTTAAATTATAAATTCAAAATTTTCAGCGAAAATTGGCTTTATTCACTAATTTAGATTGATCCGAACTAGAATTCTAGATCTGTCTTTTAATCAACGACTTGGTAAAAGGTTGAAGTGACCTAAAAGTTTCCTCTTTTACCTATTTTCAAGCTCATGACAATTTTTTTGAACTAGAATCTCTAGTGTGTCATGTATATTATGTGAAAATGTTAGGCAATTCTGATGTTTAACGTGATTTTTTGAGTTAAAGTTTTCAGGTTACCTCTCTTACTCCTCCGGCCCTTTATCTATGAATACACACAATCAGTTCAGTAGATTATCAGCATCTTCGATCGATTTATGATTTTAGAATACTTCGAAGCCTTCCGGTTAGATTCATATTTTTCTGCACAGAAGATTGCTCAGTTTCATTTTTACAAAATTTACTTTTGCAGTGAAACCTGCGTTGAATTACTACCTTGGCTTAACTCATTGGCCTTAAAATCGGGAAGACTTGATTCCCTAGAAATTATATCCATCCAGTGATGATAATTTATTGTAGACGTCCGCCGATCGAAAATTTCAATTAGAATAAGCCGTACAAAATGCGTCCCAAATGGATCGACGCATGGTGTAAAAGCTCATAGTGCTGTTTGACTTTTCGGTGTCCTTTTCAGTCACCACATCTACCCAATTCAGAACTGTTCACGACACAACGCCCTTAGAACTCCGTCGTAGATCATGAAGTTGCGAATTAACCCAACATTAGTCGTTTAAGAAATGTACATTCCATATTCGCTGTAACCACAACACTTTCTGTGCGCAGTCGAGTTTCAGGGAGTTTCGTGAACTCCTTTCTACTCGCGGATACCTAAGTCAAATGACTTTTTAGTTTTCCACATTCTCTCTTGAGATGCCAGGGCATAGGGACCGTTTTATATGATTGTTTTATGCTGGCCTTTTATACACTTTCTGTTTCCGGCAACTACAGACGGTAGCAGTGCAGTATTTATTGGAATCGCGAGGTCTTCTTGGCGGTGACCTACAGACTGCTGGTCTTTCCTTTGGATGGATTCCACTTGAAAGTGACCTATTCTCACTGAATCTCCCCGAATTGTACACGGAGTACTTCCTGCATGGTGACACTTCATGGACATACCACTTCGGTCAAATGCTGGGCCAGCTACTACAGGAGGTTCTCGGACCAGGCGAATCCTTAGAAGATGTTAATGTGAGCCTACAACGCCTACGATTATGTCATACAACGATTCTTCCAACGTAATTTCTTGGCATTAAGTGGGCCCATAAATAAGTTTTAACTACCTCTGATGCCAATTCTGAAACGTGTTATACCGCAAGAAGTGACTTCCGAGTGGATTATGCAAACAATTACATTCCGACCAGACTCTTCTTGAAATTTTGAACATCCACCTCCGGAAAGTAGTAGGGCTCCAGATTCAAACAGATTATTTTATCAGCCTATTGTACTAGGGCACCTGGAGGGTCTTACTAGTTTTTGAGAGCCACTTTGCGGAAAGTTTTGTAGTCTGCATGTTTCCAAGCCGTTGGGTTGATCGCCTGCTGTTGAATGATTTTGCCTTTCATTGCATGTTATAATTGGATCTTGTAAACGATCTAAATCCATGGGAGGCAGGGTTGCCGTTATTGTGCTAGCCCATGCTTGGTTGTTTCCAAACACTTTCACACTGTCCCACGGACTAAGAGCGTCTTAGGGTTCTTCAGTATAAGAAAAACGGCGCAAGTGGAAGAACGTCCTTCACTGTACGTCAGCGCACAGTTATAATCGCTGGCAAAACGGTTATTTCGGAGGCATATGTAACACCATAAGGCCGAATACATCATGACGGACGCTATGAAAAGGAGGCATCGAAAATATTTAAGGCATTTCCTGCTCAAGATCCCATCTGCCTTTGATATGCTTAGTTACTTGGAAATAAGATGTGGTGCCTTGCTTAATTTCCGAGGAAATTAATGCGCGAACTTGGAGTAACTCTTTCGAAACAGGCCTTTTCAGGCACGGTCCGAAATTTGATATGAATATTTGAGCTGAAATCCATCAGCTACTGCGGAATAACCGCTTAATATTCACAAACCGCCAACAGGCAGCCAGTAGTATAGCATTGCGCAATAATTTACCGTACTAACAACTAATACCTGTGTTGTTAGTACGGTAAATTATTGCGCAATGCTATACTACTGGCTGCCTGTTGGCGGTTTGTGAATATTAAGCGGTTATTCCGCAGTAGCTGATGGATTTCAGCTCAAATATTTATATCAAATTTCGGACCGTGCCTGAAAAGGCCTGTTTCGAAAGAGTTACTCCAAGTTCGCGCATTAATTTCCTCGGAAATTAAGCAAGGCAAGTTGAAACTGGAGTTCATATACCAGAAAACACACGGGGAAAGCTGGGGGACCCACTGACGAGCCGAACCCCTCGCAACTGCGTCAGGCAGCGGCACAAGATCGGCGAAACACGCGTGTCTGGGCTTAGCTAATACCTGTGTTGTTAGTACGGTAAATTATTGCGCAATGCTATAAGATGTGGTATTTTAATTTCCCTTTGACTCATGAGTGTTTTTAAGCTTTAAAGTCATTTAACAGTTGGATACTGTTTGTTAGAATATTCGTGGGACTGGATTCACTTCTTGTCTCGCGTTCAAATTTTGATTTTTTTACTTAACCTGTTTTTCTAGCTGTACGCTTTGGGGAGTGCTGCGCAGGCTACCGCAGCTGGTTTAAAGTCTTTCCTACTGAGTTCAGGCAAGACGCCTCCGCCCCGACCGTCAAAAGACGACGGTGAAAAACGCGTGGTACAGAGGCCGCTGGTCCTCCTTTTCAGTCGCAGTGAGTCCGCTGTGCGTCTTTATTCTCCATTTGTAAAATCGCAACTATATCCTGTACTCCATTCAAGTATTTGCCCTGTTCCATTTATTTAGATCTTGACTACATCACGCCTTTCATTGTGCCGATGACCTTTGAGGCCCTGATTCACGAGGCTATCGGAATTGATAACGGCAAGTTTTGAGACGAAAACATATTGCCTCAGATGTGCACTTGTCGCTTTTTGCGTTCCGAACTGCACCCCTACACTTGACAGTCGTTTATTCCCGTGGCATTCACACAGTCCATTAGCACTCAAACGCCACCTAAATTGCTGTTTCTCTAACTTCGACTACTCCGTGGTTCCTGGAGTCATCTTTTCCCACCGACCCGCCTTCTTGGTTTTGTTGTTAATGCCTTCCATATTAGCTAGGAGCCGCATTACAGTTAGTAAGCAACCGTAAACGGAAAACTCACACAGGACTGAGCAGCCACATGATTTGTCAACGAAACCCCTTTTGTAAATCCCATAAAACTTTTAGCTTTCAGTCCCTGATCATCCCCCCTTTGCTTACATTTTCAGGTGTCGTCTGTTTACCCAACGTTCGTAAGGAGGATTGTGTGCCGCCGAAAATCTTCCTCAGCTGTGCTTCACTACCCAGCTTTAAGGTACGTGGCTATACATCCCTTCACTTCTACAGCGACGTTTCGCGTCTAGCATCACTCAATGTCTTGAAAAATTTGCACAATTTTGGTGATTTTCGCCGGATGACAATCCGCGAAAAGAGGAGGTCCTGGGAGGCAGCCATGAAAGGACCTATTCCACCGCTCCAACGGGAACTCCGTCTGCCTGACTTTTTGACTTAACTTTTAGACCTACCTCTCAGAGACAGTAGACATGGGTAGCCGGTGTAAGGGGCCGCAGTCGTTATGCTACGTCATGCTTGTTACAATTAGCGGTCGAGGCGGTATTGTAGCGGTTGGAGTCATTGGTCCTGAATTCTGGGCCCGGTTTTAAAATAATGCCTCTGTCGCCAACGGACGAGATCTTGTGTTGGCACTTAAAGGACACCTTAACGCCGCCTTCTGGGACCTACGGTTTACGGCGGAGGATGAAGAGAACAGTCGTCGCGTCTTCCTTAAAATGCGATCCTATTGGACAGCTTATAACGATGTAAAACCAGGGTTTAGGAAAGCGGCACGTACGATGCAACAGCAACCATCCGACCGGCCGTAAACGCAGTTGCTTAAGACTGCCCTGTCAGCGCGATGAGACGCTCTGAAGTGAACCGCAATCCACGGTTGGTGAAATCAAATATCATCCACAGGTTCATACAGTCAATGGCTTTCCGGGGAACGTTACCAACCTCAAGGAAGAAGAGAGAAAGGACCAAGCCGCACTGCACCCACATGTTGGTGAACTCTCTTAAATGTGATTGACTCCTCTTGATCCATCAACTACCTTTTCACATTACTCAAAGTTGCGGCTGTACACGGACCAAAGGCAGCCATCAGGCGCCAAGGACTGAGGTCGAAAGACGATCCGTCGCGGTAGTGAATGCATAAAGCAGTTTACTATGGTACACTTAAGGAAAAAGCAAATACATCTGAAAAATAGGGAGATTACTCAGAATGTAGATGGCCAAAAGCACGTCAGCTCTCAAGCCACGTCTTAACTGACAGAAACCGATCACAGCTCTAAGTTTGGCGGGCCCGAAATTCCTATGAGAGACGGTGACTGCATGGATCGCGAGCTGCCCGAATCATGGTTTTCCGGCTCACAACATCTACATTTAATTAATAATGCATCGTTTATGCATCCACCCACCCTTATCTGTTGATGTCCGTGGTGTTTGCATCGAAAGTGGGTCCGAAACATCAAACGAACACAATTATTGTTCCAACAGTGTGGCAGTCCATACCACCAGGATCAGTCTGTTTCGTTCCCTCTGTCTTTAACTATTATTTAATACTTTTCAGACCATTCCCGCACATATTTTTGCACCTATGCTACGTTGCCTTAACGTGTGCCTGATGTTGGTCCCTACGGACTCTGTCTATCGTCTCCAGCTGTATTTTTTGCTCTGTCCTTCCTCTGTACTCATCAGCACTACCACGTTTCCCTACGCTGTCTGATTTTCGCCTTAGGAAGTCCGCGATGCCCACATCTCGACTGTGCACAACTGGCTGCGAGGTCGCAAAGCGAATTTGGACGACTCCCGGACGGGTGTCAGCTTCAGCCTCACGGCCATGGGTAGTAACTTTGGCGAGGTACCCGGTACCTCGGGTGGACAGGGTAGAGGCTCCACAGTTCCCGGGGCACCGAGCACCACCAGCCTCTCTGATCTGCACTCTCAGCTCAAACCGGTTCTGGCGTTGAGAAAGGAACTAACCACTCTCTTCGTGTGCCTGGAGGAGGCCAGTACATATATTTTCTCAACTTCCATTTTCACCACTCTGTCCTTTTAGGTTCACTAACTTAACCACCCAGCTCTGAAGCTTTCTGCTCCGGGTTCCTCTTTTGATATGAAAATTTGCTCGCATTAAAAACCAATTTTCTCTGAATAGGGGGCGAGTCTATTCAGTTTTAACTCGGTATGATCTAGTTGACGCGCGTTTAAACTGTTACAGTTTCCTACTGTCCGTGACTTGAAGGTTGTAGACAGAAGGCCACTTGGTCCTTGTGGACCGACAGTCATACTCGGATGATTTCTTAGTATACCATATGTGGTCACCCATCTGACAATGACACTGTCGGTTTGCAATGCTTTTTTCGGTTGGGTACAAGAGAACTACCTGCGTGGCACGCATAGATGTGAGCACAATGTCCAGTCAGTCACTGCATCCCATATCGTCTCTAGAACAGCGGGTTGTCATTTCAGGCCTCCAGCACTAGTCCTCAGGTAACCTGTGCGGTGTCAAGAGCAGGTGATGAACCACCGTGGACCTTTATTTCTCTCCTGCGTGTGGGCAACAGTCAATTAAAGACGAGACAAAGGTCAACCTGCCACCCTTCCTTGCTTTAGCTAATACGCTAATTTTATCTTTTCAGGTTATGCGGAAGATGACCAAGGAGGAGAGGGTGGAGGATCTGATAAGTGCTCAGGTGGCAATTCTTCAGTCGGGCAGTGGCGGTGCACTAGCTGTGCCCTCTGGTCGTGAGGGGACTGTGTTTGGTCGTCAGCGTCCCAATGACCTTGATGCTATGCCTCCCGAAGCGGTTACGGGAAGCTGTGCTGAAGATCCCACCTGTCAACCTGTCCGGCTGGCCCTCGAGTGGTTATCCACAAAGTATGTACCCTGCTCCGCTTTACTATATGTCCGCATTCTAGGGAGTTACATTTTAAACCCATACTTTATTGTCATCTAGAAAGTTTGGAGAAGTAGAAATCCACTTAGTGTGTTTTGTACTAGTTATTCACTTGTAAGGTCTTAAACGGTGCTAGGTTAAGGACCTGCAAGTTATTCTACTGTCTCCAACCCAGCAGTGCCGCTGTTACGGTTGACTAAAACGGATTTTCCGTGTGCCCTACCTGAGTCTGTGTCAGCATTTAGTTGTTACCGCGCCTGCAGTGTCCCAAAAAACGGGCTACATGGTATATGCACCGGACCAACACATGGGCTGGATAGGAGTCCGACAGCCATCATCGGGAATCCGCACCCACAATATATGTCAGCTTTAGGATTGTCGTCACACGCCTAGGTGCAGGCTCGCGCCGCACCCATTGGGATCTCTGCCCTTCTGGTCAGTGTACGTTGTGGACCGGGGGGTGTGGTGGTGCGCCCAAGTGTGGGTGTACGCTATGTCAGCCATCCGAGCCGTTTCCCGCCCCAGCTCTTCTTGACGGTCTTGACGTGGGGTTCAAATGGGGAAGAAGAGAGTGCAGTAGATGCAGCACAAGTCTACTATGATTACAAATTAACTCACACACAAGTCGCCAGCCCTGCTATCGCACTGCTGAGGAGCACACGGTGGACATTGTGGGTCACGACGGTCGAGCTACCGTACCTACGTATGGCACGTCTTAAACGGAAGACTCAGGCCATGTAAGCCACTGTTCCCTATTTCACCCGGGTTGGCCGATAGGCTTGAGGACGTCGTCAGTGCATGGGTGTAGAAGGGAGGAGTAAGGCCGATTTGGAGATACTGCTCAGGGTGGCAATTCAGCGTATTCCTTACTGCAATCTGCTGTAGAGCATAAAAGGTCGTGGATTGAAGGGTCGCTATCTGACGGGAGCGCTGTTCGGGCTGTAATAGTCCCTTCTTAACGTGGCATTTCTGACTCCTGTTCCATGGGTAGGAGCTGGACTCCTATGTATCACGCGTTAGTCGGAGCTTAATATTGCTCTGGTCGCTGAGCCAGATCTCATAGTCCGTCCGTAGCAAGCCACGAGGACCACCGGCGTTCCGAAATAGGCAGAGGTGGTGAATAACGCGTTAGTTTTTAGTGATAGGACATGCGTGGTATCTGGCTATTTATTCCTATTCCTACCGTGCTTTAATGGCAAGACAGAGTTAAGGCGACTCACATTTGGCGGGGCAAAATGACTGACGTGGCAGAAAAACTACCGTCTACAGGTACTCGTTTGTCACAACTCGGACTGCTCTTCGGTGAGGAGGTCTCTGATCAATCGCGAAAAGGAGGCGCCACAACTTTTGGCGTATCGTGGTACTTTACCACGCTTTGCTGATGCATTAGTGCTTGGAACTCGGGGTAGGTCAACTGGGCTCTTTCTTCCCCTCCTATACCAGTAAAAAATCTGTGTGATGTCGAGTGGAGATGAGATTGAGGTCGGTGACTGACTTAGCATGAAGGTCATCACTGTACTCCCTCGGGCGCGTATAAGCCTTCCGTCATTGGCACCCACGCCGCACTAGGAATCATGCAGTCACGATTCCCGAGCGGCTGGTAGATGCATGCATACAGCCTCCGGGACAGCCAATCACAGACGCCCACAAACCCCACTGTCACCCAACCGACTAACTAAACCGATCCTGACTGACTCCCACATGACGCTGTTTCATTCACGTCCACGTCACCCTAGAGGGCATACGCGCACACAGGTTCAGAGTTGGCCGTGCGTCTGGGGCTCTGACCACGAGTGAGTTTAAATGCAGAATCTACGACTACTGGGGTCTTTCTCCTTCTTCGCTAAGGTGGGTTTGGGTCGTGATTATTGCAGTGCTCAGAGTCCACTCCCTACATCGACGTTACGCCGTCTATTTGTGCCCTTCATGCGGTAGATGTGCTGGACCAACACAGGGGCCAGACGTCATCGGGAATTCGCGCTCATAACAAACGCTCGTAACAACGCTTTGATGGGACCCCGATGGGTCTTTAATCCACATATTTTATTTATTTATTAGGGGGCGTGGTGGTACGCCTATTTACAAGCCCGTACTCAGTCGTGTTGGATTTGCCATGCCCGTCGAATGCGATGCATGTAGGGCTGGAGGGTGAGATGGATGCTGCGCAAGTCCGGTTAACTGTGCGCAATCGCTGTGCCCTTAGGGTAGTCGTAGTCCTCGTCTCTTGCCGCGGACGAACTGTCAGGCTACACCAACTTGTAAGACGTCTGTCTCCATGGAGTAATAGTCATTTTTACTTACACTGACAAAATAATGAAATTCTTTGGAAAACAATGGATTTTTCTCCTGTTTGCTGTTTGTTCTTGCGTCTATGTTGCGGCCATCACCCTGTCTCGGCTCAAATTCACTGGGTTGGTGACGGCCGCTAATTTTGATAAGTGTCTCCTACTGGCTTATTTTAAGTAACAATCTTTTCTGTCAGTCAAGGCAACAAGTTGACGGACGCAGTTCGTCTCTTATGCCTTCTATCACTAACTCATGATGGACTTGGTGAGGAACTATACGAAAGTGTGCATTTGGCCATCGAGCATACAGTGGGCTTCTCGGTGTACCCGCTGTTGCACGCACTTCGGCGCCTGAAACTTCTCTCAAGTCGAAAGGACTTCTCGACTCCACCCGAATCCAATAGCAAGGGCAGTCAGCTCTCACTGACGCAGTCCAGCGCTGAGAAATTGGTCGCGTCCGCAACTGGCCGACTAATTAACCGCCGGAAGTCAACTTACAAGTAAGCCTGTTTCCTTCATCAATTCGGAGAAAGCTTAAAAGTTACCAGGCAAAAGGCCTTTAGTTTTCTTTACACACCAGAGCACTATCCTTTTGTTAGCTATATGCCAGGTGGAACGTTGCAATCACTTAAACTTTTTGAAAGTAAGGTAGGTGTACGCCTGTATATGGCCTTTTTCTTGGTAGAAACCCATTGTTTAAAGTTACTTTGTGGTTGAAATTTCCGCTCATTGTTTTTCGATGCTTCAAACGGCGCATAAGGAAGGGTTTAAAGTGGTACTTTTGCTCTCCAAACCAGTAACATCTGAAGTTGTTATAGGGGTTTCCCAGCGTTGTCAAGATCGTCTCCGTGACAATGGCTTCTAGGTTTTACTTAACACTTGTTCTGCAGAACATAGTTCTCTTTTAAAGTCTGCAACGTATCAGTTTTTGTCAGTTCAACTGTGGCTTAACCTGTTTGTGTAATATTTAAGTGTCGTTGTGTAAGGAATCGATGAACCCTGCATCCAGGAAGGGATTCTTCAAACTTAGTTAAGCACAATTATGACGAAAATCCTGACGTTCCGCCGGAATGTGTACCTGGGGAGCGCCCCACTCACTGTACTAAGTTCCTCCATCGCAAACTGTAAAGATCACCATTGTCTCTCAGAGAGTGTACTGGTGATCTGGGGGTAGATTTGTTTGGAAGCGAGAGCAAATTGCACAGCCTCGGCGCCTTCACCAACCATGTTCCAGTCGTCTGACCTGGCCACAATCGTTGGCATGGTGTGAAAAATCTCGTTTACGCGTTCCACATGCCGCCAGCCTCCCTATCCACTCTCACTAGTCTTCGATGGGAGGGTCTCAGGTTTCTCACGAGGGAATGATCCCATAAAGGCCACATTCTCAGAGATCTACTGCGACTTAACTCTCGTACTAAAAGGGGATTAAGTTGTCCCGTCGAATGGCAAGTCTCTAGTCACGACTTATAGGGTTTTTGGAGATGAGTTATTTTTGGGATTCGAGGTGGGTGACCCGCATCTATTCGTTCCTCTCCATACCACTAAAAAGCCCAGCGCTAGTTAAGTCTGGAATGTGTGACGTCCTAAGCGGTTGCCGCACACACCATAGGGAACGATTGGCCCATTGATTGTTATCGCTCTTACCGGGGGACCTGGCTACTGCAATCGGCAGATCATGACTGACTTAGGACGGTGTTCTTGTCTAACCTGGGGCACACGTCCTCGCATTCCGCGCAAGTGAACGTTGTCGTAAAGAGGGAGCCGCGCAGCCTGATTCGCAGTTCGGCGAGAGACAGAGTTGGCAGGTCATTTGAAAACCTTCCTTAGCCCGTCGTAATGTTTTCGAAGCGCGTCAGATTTAGTACAGTGATTAAGCAAACAACATCTATCGCACTCCCATCCAAAAATTTGAGCCAAGCCAATTCCAGAAGAGATCATCGGGGTAAAATATGGTTATGTGGCCCCACCTGATGGACACAATACTGTTGGGGTTGAGGCAACTATTTCCCAACCACAAAAAGTACAACCGCACATTCCCACTAGTTTTTCTTTTGCATACAAGTACTTGATCTCGTCGCCTGTGCATTCCCCGACCCCACCTGTAAAGAGCCCTATTACCACCGGTCCCGTATTACAGGTGGCTAGTGTTTGTTTACTTCAGGTGGGGCTACATAACCACATCTGACCAAGACCATGCACAGGGATAACATTTTGTAGAACCTCCAGCTGGGCGTAACATTAATACAGTTTGTCCCACCACCACCCGCCTTCGCTCGCGGGATGGGGAGACAATGCCGGTAGGGGTCGTTTACACTGTCCCGGTCCCAAGTGTAAGCGCAATGTGGGCATTGCAAGTAAAGTAAGCCGAAGGAGGATGCTGAAATCGTTAGTGGAAAGGTAGCCAAAGCTAAAACGGAAAAGGGCAACCTATTGTTCCGGTTTAGAGGTAGGGTTAGTTTTAGGGTTTGGGCTAGTATCAGGCTGAGAATTGAGTTTAGGGTTAGGCTTTGTGTTAAGTTTGAGGACTCAGATTAGAGTTAGGGTTTGGATTTCAGTTTAGGTTTAAGCTTAGTGTTAGGTTGGGGTTAGGGTTGGTGTTTGGGTTAGGGTAAGGTTACGGTTAAGGTTAGGGTTTAGGTTAAGGTTAAGGTTAGGATTTGGGTTGGTGTTGAGGTTAGGCTTAGGGTTAGGACTGCTGATTGTGGTAGGCTTAGGGCTAGGTTTGGTGTTAAGGTTTAACGTTAGGCTTATAATTACTTTAAAGATTAGGTATACTTTTGAGGTTATTGTTAGGTTTTCCGTTAGGTTTGGGGTATTGCTGTCGCGCGTGTCCTGTCTGCCGGGTCTTTTGCGGGGATTCTAAACTTCCTACATTCTCGCGGCAGATTTGAAATACATCAGGTTGCCTTTTCCGTTCCATCTACGACTACTTTCCCCTCCTCCGATTTCAGCATCCCCTTCTGCTTACTTACCTTTCAATGTCCACATTGCGTTTACACTTCGCACCGGGACAGCGTAGTCGACCATTGCCGACACACCACGTACCCCTGACTTGACGTATAGCCAGTGTTTGCACATTGGGCACAAAAAGAGCCGGTAACCTCCTACTGCACGAGTTACACTGGGTTGCGGAGATCCGCGGGCTTCCCTCGTATGGTTTAGTCCGTCAGTTGAGTTTCGGTCGCTGTGCAGGCCATTACTTCATAAATTTACAGACAGGAGCTGAATGTCAGAGAGGGATGATTACGGAATGTCCATGAAGTACAGTGTGTTATTTGGTGTGGCCGCATCTCATGTGGCATAATTTAATGATATTTCAGACATTTCAGGATGTTGGCTTTTGAATGCACTTCTTTTCGGCGACTTGCGAAAACGCCCTCGGCAAAAACTGAATACTTACGCAGTATGTATTTATTCCATTGATTTTCGATGCCCCCTATCAATCCAAATATAGGGACGCAACGAATTCTTTCTTGTGCTCATTTGATCGCAAGCAACGTCTTCTTCAATTTTTCCAACTCAAAGACAGGCTATCTTTCGGGTGTTAGAAAGTTTGTGATTATGAGATTCCTAAGACCGCGAAACTCCCATTCATACATCATTGTGTCTGTACGTTTATATTTGCTGCTTGTGATGTATACGACGTAGTCTACATTCATTCCAAAATTTAATGAGCCCTATGGCATAGAAAAATGTATGATTTTTCATACAAGGGAAGTATACGCCTTGTGGTCTGAAAATCGTTAACGGAAATTCAATAACGGACAGAGCTCTGACTTATTCTAAAACTAAGAAAGCTTTTAAAATCTAACGATACCCCTTCATCAAGTATACTATTTAAGGCGGACGTGATGTACTACCAGATGAGCGCGAAAATATTTTTGCGCGTCTCTTTCATAAAATATTTTTGGATTTGTAAGGGCGTCAAAAATCAATAGAAAAATGCATTCTACTTATGTAATCACTTTTTACCGACTGCGGTCTTTGCAGACGGCCGAGAAGTACATTCAAGAGCCAACATCCCGGCGCGTTTGAAGTATTATTGGATTATGTCGCTCAATAATCATTACAACTACGCTTAAGTAATCTTACCTTATCGAAGCCGCATTTCAGTGCTGCCGTTAACATTTCATGAGGTTGGTCAGTGACGGTAATTTCCGTAGCCTATTAACCTTCAGTCGTTCGATCTTTTGCCGAGCCCTCAAGCCGCCACCTACGGAGTGTAATTACACTGATCGCTATCAATCACCTCTGAAACTGAGTTCGTCAAACCGCAAATACGAGCCAGTTACAGCGGGTAATAAGTCCCATGAACTTCGGCTACGCTGATACGCTTTCATAGGCGTCAGTTGACTTATCATGTCGCTTACTTTGTCTGACTTACTTTCTCATCGTCGAGTTCTCTTTTCATAATCCGTTCCATCTCATACGGTAACTCGGTGTGGCATGTTTTAGCGTTCCGCGGAATAACTTACCATTTTCCCCGACGTCTCTTTGATGCACACGTTTAGTTAGCAGACTCACATAATACGACCTTCTCCCCTCTCTGTCCTTGTTTTTAGTCGCCTGCACCGCCTGTTCCATCTGAGCTTGGGCAGCCAGGCATGTCTAACACCGGACAAGCCCGCTGTTTCACCTACCTACGTGTTTGGAGGTCAGCATGTCCCGCTAGTCGTCCGTCTTGCGGAATCTCTGTGGGCTTCCGGCCTCG
>CACRXP010001084.1:98533-126225 GCA_902702965.1 Spirometra erinaceieuropaei | reverse complement strand
GAAAAACTTTGTTCACCGCATTCGGACTGAAAATTTCAATATGGGCCAAGTTTGACGCACAAAATAGGATCTGTTTAAATCACGTTAGTAGTATATTTATAGTCATTTCAGTAATCCGTTAGATCAGGCTTCAGCAGTTCGGGTTGCCTTTCAGCAGGTGAGTATCCAGTTGTCTCTTGAACACGTTCACGGTAGGGGAATTAACAACAAACTCCGGCAAAGAGTTCCATTGGCGAATGACCATCTGTGAGAAAAAGGAGGAACGTTGATTTGTGTGACACAGTTCCCTTTTAAGCTGGTAATCACGTCGTCTGAGACTGGATTTGGGTGCCATTTCTAAAAACGTTTCCCAGTCGAAATCCAGATTAAGTCCTTTTACCAACTGGAACGTTGCTTTGAGGTCACCTCTGTCCTGCCTGTAGTGGAGGGAATAGAGGTTCAAGGCCGCCAGGCGCTGATCGTACGTGAAGTTTTTGAGGCCATGAACAGCCTTTGTAGCACGCCGTTGTACACCTTCAAGGTTATCTATATCCTTCCGAAGCCACGGCCGCCAAGCCTGTACCGCATATTTCAGGTGCGGCCGCACGAATGTCCCGTATACTTTGCCAAAGACATCTTTATTCAAGTGAATAAGCATTCTGCGTATCGCGCTCGTAACTGTCACTGCCCGCGCAGCCACTTTAGAACACTGCGTGGTGACGCTTAGATCGTCTTTAATATATACACCGAGATCTTTTTGCACATCTACGGTTTAAAGTGCTTGATTGTCCAGGAGATACTGTTGTGGGGGTGCATTTGTTCTTCGCTTCGCTGATACCACGTGCATTACTGCACATATTTTGACGTTGAATTTCATGCACCATTTCTGGCTCCATGCGTGCAAATTCTCTACGTCCTCCTGAAGTATCTTGACGTCATCTTCATCTTTTATCGATCTCAAAAGCCTAAGATCGTCTTCAAAGAACGCTATGTCCGATTTCACTTCCCGTACTAGGTCATTTACATAGATAATGAATAGGTGCGGCCCACGAACTGACCCCTGTTGGACTCCACTCGTAAGAGATGCCCATTCTGAGCAGTAGCCACCAGCAGTGACTTTTTGCCGCCGTCCGTTTAGGAAATCTTGTATGGCTTGGAATGCCTCGGTTATATTTTTTATATACACTAGTAGAAGTTATTCGAGGATAAAAAAAGGGGATACATGGAGTTCAGCATAGAGTTGATTCACGAAGGCCTTCCGAACACTTAAGAAAAAGGTAAATGTGGGGGCTTTCAGAATTGAACAGTCGTCACAGACCAGAGAATATCACAATGCAGCTAAAATATAGACCCTGAATTTAATCAAGTTACTGAAATTACGAATGATATGATATTTAAATAGTCATCGTTTACTCGTGATATTGCATTACATTGTGCCAAGTTGGCTGAACTATGCCAGCAAGAAACATCTGCCACGATCTTCTAAAAGACCGGAGCTTTTTGAAAGGATAAAGGAACTCATCTTTAAGGTACATAGAAGAGGCCACTGGTGGGAAACGACCAGACGCCCTCAGCTTTTCGCATCTGCAGCATGTCGCTTTGTTCTTAAACTCGGCAGTGGAGAAAAAATTAAGCGAAAATATGCTATTCTAACATTTACGTTTAGTAAGACCTGAGTTAACGTGAAAATTCATCTGGTTGGTAACCGCAGATAAGTAAAATGATATAACCCGTGTACGAACACTTTTTATTGCAAGAGACCATAAAAACGCAAACCTAGCCTTAGACGTCAAGCCGTGTCGAATTTACTCTGAATGACGACCCTTCTGGGATTCAAAGAAGACTGAGACCTATTCTAGACATTCATCATGGTTCACGCTGATAATAGACGTAATTTTTTTAAGGGCGGACGTGTGATTTCGTTACATCATAACCGCCGGACTGGCTCTTAAGATGGCTTAGATAATTCAAATGAAGATCATATCAATAGACAAGATATTAATTTGGGCTACTGGACTGAGACGCTACAGCATTTTCGACATACCTTGATCGAAGTCGTCACTTCGTACTTAGAGGAAGGTCCTCGGAAATCAGGCTCAGCAGAAGAGAATTGTCAGTCATTCGTAACAGGAACTTTTGCTAACGACATTTTGTGTCTCGCTGTATCTTATTACAACTTAAACAAACACTTTGAAAATGATTTTCATTCCTAAAATATAATTGATACTTTGCGTGTTCACTATGGGTGGTGAAAGTCGCGCGCAGCGCTGATGGGCATGCTTATTGGGGCCGTTTGTCTGCGCAGCGATCCTTCCAAGTCGATGTTGATGAGCTCAGAGGATATATTCGTTGTCCAAATTCCCTCTGTTCAGCCTGGCATACTCAGTACGCGTGCTGTAGTCTGAAGTGCAAATACTGAATTGTCGATTCTCAGATTTATGGGATGTCCAGGTAGGCACGTAAACCTTTTTGCAGTGATAACTCTGCCAGGTGCCCCGCTGTACGAGGTGTCTATCATGCACCGACTTTACCTGACGTTCAGCTCTCACGGTGGCTTTACGAGCCCGGGTGCATTAAGGAACAGCGCCCTGATAACCGCTTCGCCTTGAAGAGCAAACTTGATCAAGGTAGCCGACGCGTGTTGCCCCACTTGGTCAGTTGTGAGCGCAGCCTGATTCCGTCGAGCTACTAGAACCAGCCGTTGTGTTGTACTCACAGACAGAAGTGTTATTCCACGTCAAGCACTGACCCGAAACACATCACCGTAGTTTGGCCATGGAGTGGAGATGGGCTTTGAAGAATTAATTTAGGCCGAAATTTTGCTTATCTTTACCACTATTATCCAATTTAGGCATGAATCGTTTTGTGGCCGACAAAATCCGAAAACAACCCCACACTCCCCAAATCACATCTGCCAGTGCTCTGCGAATCTTAGTATACAAAATCCCATGGGTGGAGCAGGCAAATCCGCGTCATTTCATCACTATACCTCCTCATAAACTGAAGTTAAGATATATATATCTCGGGGATTTCTTACAAGCACAACCTAATGACGTTAGGTGTATCATCGGATGGAAAGAAATGGTGTCCTTAAATGCCTCTCAAGTCGTTTTCACGACTGAGCATGTTTGCCAAACGCAGCACAGCGGCTTGGGACAAGGAATAACAAACAATATTCCTCTCGACTTCGGTTCTGGTCAGAGTGGCCTTGCCAATTCTAATAGTCCTGAATGCATCTTCATCCTTATGCAATCAAATATCCAACCGACCAGAAGGTAGAAAACACTCTACTCGTCGGCAAATTGGCCTGACAAAACGTGGAGAGTTGTTCCCACAGTAAATTTCACTAACTGGAACAGGGGCAGATGAGGAAAACTGCGGTCAGATTTGCTTTTTTGCCCATGTTTCCCTTCTGTTCGCCTCCCTTAAATTCGCTGCTGGGACCACAAGAGAAGTGGCACTGGTGTGGCTAGAACTCGAGGCCAATTTACGCTGCCTCCTTAGCTGATTGATTGCGGACGGACAAGTCCGGGCACGGACGCCGGGGTCCAGCAACCCCAACTGCGCACACTCGCCTGAAGAGACGGCCTGCTGCAACTGCTTGTTGTGCCGCTTGTATGTTCTCTAGCCTCGATAAAGTTTATCCAACTTCATCTGTCTTCCTGAATTGAGACTGGAAAGCAGCAGTGAGGAACACCCTGTGAACATCAGTCTCCCTTCCTTCCTAATCTGCGATGGTGTTGATCGTGTACAATGGAAACCTCCCACTAGAAATATAGACACCCGCTTCTGGCCCCCTCTTTACCATCCAACTTTACTCAGATGGTCGAACAACCTATAGAGATGCCCGGCTTCACTAAGCCGTCACTTGCCGCGCTCCCGACTTCCTCAGTTTTTCCTGCAGCTCCCATCTCGCAATTAAAGTCTGATATTGCGAAGTTTGTCCACAACGCGGCTTCTATCCAAAATCATCCAGCCTTTCCATCATCCCGGAGCCCGCCGAGGTCATATGTCCGGCATGTCCAGCCCACCTCTTCGTCTTGTCTCAAGCCCGCCGCTACCCGCCGCTACCCACACTGCCTGTGGTACCAGAGCTCGTCGCTGTCTCTCTCTCTCTCTCTCTCGCTATCTCTCCCACCCTGCTTCGTCTCCCAGCAGAACAAACGGGTGAAACGGGTCAGCCCGAATGGCACTGCAACCAACCTTTCCGGGAACGTTGGCTCTGGTCAAACCTTCTACATCTGCTACGACGAAGAAGAGGGACAGACGTTTCCTGATTGGTACTGGTGAGCAGTTTAGTGTGATCCCTTCCACAGTGGCCGACCTTCGGTGCCTGATTAGATTTCAGGTCCTGTCCCCCGAAAAACGCCGACAGCTAGGGCACTGGACTTCTATCCAACTACAGATCGAGAGTTTGGACCCGGAACTGGGTATGGCTGGCTGGTGACGGCCAACAAGCCAGATATGGCTATTCCAGTCTCCCCTGTCTTTGTCGGTTATGTCCGTCTGCCTGTAAAAAGATCGGTATTAGTAAAAATTCGACTTCAATGTAGCATAACAAAAGGATAAGAGGGAGGGGTTTACTTGAGCCCAGACTTTTCGCGCAGTGAATTTGCCTACCCATCTTCAGAGACCAGTGAGTCTTGTGCACATCTTTCATTAATCGGCTCATTTTGCTTGCTGCGCAGGTCATCATTGCTGACTGTGAGATCGAACAGGGTCTCCTTTTGGCATGACCTGTGTCGCCCTCGCACTCATTGACTGTGACGATAATTGACGGCCCTGATTGTTTCACGCTCTCACTGTCTCCTGTCCAGAAGGTTCGTAAAAGCAGACAGGGGAAAGTCAAATCGATGTGGCGGTTGACTGAGCAATCGTCGGATCTCCAGGATTTTTGCACCTATCTTAACGTGTCATCGTGGCCTCGACCCACAACCTAATATACGCCAGAGTTGAAGATGTGTTCCACCTGTGCGGCTTGGGTTGCCACCTCCGACTTTGGGTCCAACCTTCGTATGGTTAACTGGTGTTCGTACATTTGCGTTTCCAGCCGTCAGCCGGTTTCTTCAACGTAAGTACACATCCTGCAGCTGCACTGAAGTCTGTAGACAATGGCCGATTGCTCCTGATCAGGAATAGGATCTTTTGCCGATGGAAACGAATAGGCGAGTACCAATAAGCACTTCAGAGGAGGAATAAGCGGCCGATGGAACAAGAAGTTAATTGGCCCGACGTTTCGGATTTTCGCTCGGACACATCATCAGAAACCGTTGCAGAAAAGGGCAATTGCTACAAAGGAGTGCAGTATTGATGAGCCAAGGTAGCCAGGTGACCACATGCCACACGCAGCACTCGCTGTCATCGCTGGGGATCTTATATGATGTGATTATTGTTCGTCTGCCCGTACATGAGTCCTTAATTGTTGTGATTTCAGCACCATTGTTGATTCTCTGCGTGACGAATATTCGGCAATTTCGCTCAGTCACCGGAACTGTTGCTCACCCGCGCCCTCTTCGCGCGGTTAATTATTTTGTCCAGGCAAAACCGCACAGAATATGAAGACGGTAGGTTATTGCGCCTGTCAATTAAATGTGCGCCGGAAAACCATGGCTTATGTAACAAGCGGCTCATGTAGCAGTCCTCATTTGTGGGAATTTTTGCCTCGCGAAGCTAAAAGGTGTGGTCAGGCCTCGTTGATTGTGCCCTGACTTGCGAGCTTTCGTCATTCCTCCTGCTGCATGTTCAACCATTCGCGTTCAAGGCAATCCTACAGTTTCTTCGACACAGTTGTTTTGCCCGCAACTGCAACAGATCCGGTAAACGATTCCAGGCGCTTCCCGCCATGACTGTGGGTTTTTCGGCATCATGATCTGGCGCCTGCCTCGAGTCTGTGCACAAATCCAAACTCGAATGCTGTGAGATGGTGGCTGGCGGCTTCTGAGACATTCGCCGCGTAAGTAAGCCCTCGCCAGAATTTTGGCCCGGTTGAATTTTGTTTCTCGCTGAGTTAACTAACGTGCCGGCTGACAAGGTTGCGCGATCAGCCATTCGCCTCCAAGCACTCATCGAAGATATTGTACTTCAGCAACCATGTCTTCTGGTTCAGTGCAGTGCGTCTCGACATGCCGATACAGCCCATCTAGGCAGCTGCACTTGTGGCTGATTGGGCGGCTGCTGTTGAAGCCCATTACTTGCGTCGTAGTCGCTTTTCTAAACGCTTTAGCTTTTAGGCCGTTACAATCTTTGAGGCAGACGAAGACGTCGAGGACGGCCAGCTAATTGTCTCTTCCTCCTCAATCGTAAATTTTTTATCCGGAAAGGTGGTGCTGAGATGTTCTTCGAATGCCATCACCCGATCCTGATCGATGATGACGAAAGTATCATCTACATACCGAGCCCAGACTTTCGGTCTGTAGTGTCGGAAAACCTGCGGCTCTAACCGTTGTGGGACAGTTTCAACCATGAGTCCCAAAATCCGTGAATTTATCTGGACGCCTCTTACCCGCTCGTAGATTTCTGTCAAACATGAAGTACGTCTGGAGGCAGAACTTCGGAAGTTGGATGAGTTGGGTGTGTCCGAGGCGATTCTCCGTTTTATCGCTTGGCAGAGACCCATCTCCTGTAGTTTCTCACAGAGTCGTGCTGACAAGCTACTGTGGTGTCCTTTTGTAGCATCATTTACCAGCGGATTGTTGAGTCAAGACTCGCCAATCTCCAAAAACGGGTGGGGGAACGTCAAATATAAAGTAAGTTCTCTTCCTCTACTGACTTTGGAAAACATTCCATCGTTTACCCAATTAATGACGGGCATCGAACTTGCCTAGCACTCGGCCGTAGGAAGGTGTGCAGAACGTCCTCGAACTACGGGATTGGGATCCAGGTCCGTAAATGGCGGACCATGAGAAGATGCTCCTAAGCCAGCACCTCACGGTAGCAGATCTGGAAGATAAGTATTCAGGTGCCCGAAGTTGACAAATAGCCTGACTCGGTGGATTTTCTGTTAATAAATCACCCCTTATTAAGTGGACAAACAGTTTACTTACCTTTCTGGGTGCCACTTAAGGGAGGAAACTTTCATGGGGAAATTAAGGAGCGTTCAGAAATTCCTAGCAATTATGGGAAAATTAGTGGCCTAAAGAACGAGATGGGGACTCTGCAAAAAACTTTTTCATACACCGAGAGAAAAATGATCAGCTGAACCAGACATTCCTAAAAAAAGTAACGTGAACGAGTTTGGATTCCTCAATCACCCTTAACACTAAAGTAAAAGTTAACACCTCTACAGAAGTCAGCCCACACGGAACCCTTCTCCCATGTGAAAGATAGTCAGTCAATTCCGGAGCGTCGTCTTTTTCATTCAGTCTTAACAGCAGCACCCAAGGCTTAGGCTCACAAGTAAGTACTGGATTTTCAGGTCTGCGAAAATTCCCATATTACGATTGAAGAGTCAGTTGGCGAAAATATGTTGGGGTGGGAGGGGGGGAAGTAGAGGGGTTCCGTTTGGATTGTAAGCGCTGTGAGTGCGTGTGACTGCTCGTAGGGCGTCGGGACGGCGTGCGATCACTGTCTGGAGTCGGCCAGGGCAGACAGACTGCTTGTGTCAGCGTCTTCTGATAACAGAGTGCTGGGTTCGCCAGTCGAATGGTCACTGTTTCGGTTGTTGCTAGCACTCGTTTGCGCAGGCCCCGACTCCCCCGTCCTCAACTAACTGACTCCGTCATGCGGGCGGCGTGGGAACATGGAGTCCGATTAACCCGCCCCCTGAGACGCATTTTTATCCTGTCGTCAATTAAACTGATCATTTACAATGCAAATGTACCGGCCTGATGATGAGTTACCGAAAACATATGTTCGCCAACTGACTGGATTTTCACTTGGTGGTCCACCAACATACACTTCCAAAAATCATGCTGAACTTGAAGAACCGCGAAGGAAGAAACCAGAGGCTTCGCACATTTGTTCCTGAAGACAGGGTCGAGACATCGAATCTGCTGGAAGGGGGATGACTCTTCTAAATTCCCTTTGATTGGCATTTTTAGGCCGAATTGAGAACTGTCGGACAGACTTAAAATGAGGAAGTTAAGTATGAAATTGAAACGGAAGAGAGATGGAGAAGGAACGTTGGTTAGAAGTATGAGATTCGAAAAAAAGCGGACCAGGAGATCGTTCCTATGGCAAATGCCGTTGACAATCAGGGCAGTTCCCCGCCTGGAAGACGGGCATTAAGGGTAATGTACTTAAATATACAGAGCCTGCTCAATAAAATAAATTGCCTCAGCGCTTTGGTCGATGACAACACAATATATTTTGTCACTCTTTAATAAGCGGGACCTTTTGAAGTCATGGAACAATGACCACTTTACGTGGACCAGTTAACGTTTAGTGGAGCGCGTTCACTTCGACAAAACTGTTATTGATACAGCTGGTCCGCCCAGACGAAAGAAACATACAGCCATCGACATATGTAAAGTGGGGACTTCCAACCGCCTTTAGAAGGAGAATGACGAAAATATACAAACTACAACGTGCTGACCGTAAACGTGAAGCTAATAGGCTTCGAACACTGGACCAAACATACCGAAGTACTCCCTGAAACAATCCAGGGTCCTGTACGGTTACATCTGCAATGAAAATAGAAACCATGACTCAGCTCCGACTCAAATCTCTAAAACAGAACTTTGGAGACGAATGATCAGCCGGAAGCATTAGCCTTCTTTACCTTCGTCCAATTGGTTTTCACTCACGAAGCTAGCCAAGCAGAGGAAAAATAACAGCAGCAACAATTTGCATCGGTTTAACTGGTAGAGAACCTTCACGCCTTGCCTGCAGTGATAAGGATATAACTACTAGGACTGAAGCCTTGTAGGTCATCTGGTCCAAATCGAATCCACATATTCGCCCATGGAGGACTGATCGATGTCTATTCAGATTGCTCTGACCGTTTGCTGCATAATTTAGTCCCTCGCGCGTACTTAACGGCGTGTACTGCTGCCCACCTGGTTCTTCACCCCTCCCAACTTTCCAAATCGCTCAATTAACTTCTGGGCCGACTGGGGCATGCCAGGCGCTCTGACGTCTGCTCTGGCCACACCGGACCTGCTTTTTCATGGAACGACCTTTTAAAAGGCGCTCGACGGTGTAATTGAAACAGGGGAACCTACAATGCTTAGAGTAACATGACTTTTATCGAGATCCTTCGTCTTACATTTGTTTTTTTTATTTGCAGGAAAAGTGGATAAGGGCCGTAGAGCAGGGCCGCCCAGTGGCTGCGATTTTCTTTGCTTTCAAGAAGCCACTTGATAGCGTGTTTGATAAGCGTCTCCTACAAGAACTTGCGTGTGTATGTGCCCCCCTCCCCTAAACGGGCCACTTGGGAGATGCGCCGGACCAACACAAAGACCATATCGGATCCTGACAGACGTTATCGGAATGCGCACCATAACAGATGCCAACATCTCGGGGCGCGCCTGCAGACCCAGTCGCCGGCAGAGGTCGCGCACATTGGGACGCCTGGGTCCCTCCCTATTGCTGTTGTTGGTTAAAATCCTGGTCCCTTGCTGTGTGGACCAGAGGGTTCGGAGTCGAGCGCCAAGGTGCGGGCTCGGCTGTGCCCTCCACCGCCTCTGCTCTTCTTAGGTCTATCTTGACACCGGGCTCAGATGGGGAAGAAGGAGAGAGTGTGGTAGATGCAGTGCAAGTCCACTACCACAATAAAGTAGTTCTCGCACCAGTCGCCGCTCTTGCTTTATCTTGCCGTATACTATTTTCGATCAAATTAAAGGTTTCTTGTCATCCAGACTGCGGAGAGTTGGAGTCGACTGCAGATTCTCCAAATGAGTCCCAATCGAAGGCGGTGTAGGGGAAAATCCGTTATTTAGTTGATTTTCCTCCTTATATACAGTAGGCGGCCTATCTCATGTTAAATGTCTAAATTAACGGAAAATCTCTTTTCAGTCGGAAACCAGTCCAAATACACCGACTTGTGGTGCCAGTTTAGTCAGTTTTGCTTTACTCAGTTACAATACGCATTTTAAAGGAACATGACACAACTTTGAATGAGAGGTAGAACAAGCACTTGCACCTGCTGACGACTTTGTTCTTATTTACTAGTTTGTCACTGTTGGGATACTGCTATCTACGTTTCCTGAATAGCCTACTCATTATGCCCAACTAATGGGTTCATCACTTACAGACTAAAACACTAGATTCAAAACGAACGACCTTCAGATAAACGAACATACAAAAGAAACATTAGAAATAAAACTACGGTGCTGGAGTATTAGTTTTCTTAAGAAGCCTGAAGACCAAGCTGCACAGTTAAAACTCTCAAGATATTCCTTGGCGCTAGTTATATACATTTTCAGGCATTTGTAGAACTGTTTGCTAATAGTCGACAATGTTTGCTGAATTTTTATCCCAATGGAATTTCAAATTCGTTCTACACAATTTCTCTGGACAACGATAGGTTGTAGGACCTCCAACGGACTTGAGGTTGTCTGTGAACCATGTCATACGTTTAATGATGGTAGAGGAGATTTTGCTTTTGGGGCAACACATAGGATGGAGAGTAAGAAGACACAGAAAATAGACAAATTTCTGCTGAAAGTCTTATCGTACGATGTCATTTGGCAATGAGAGTGAGCGCGATAATCAAAAAATAAACAAAAGGCGACTTTTGAGAAAATAACGGACCTTGAATAAAGCGGCGCCGGAAAGTTCACATTTAGCCAGGATGGGAATGCAGTTTCAAACAATGGAAACGATGAATAATAAGTGATGTTTACAGTCACACTGAATTTTGGGGTATATTTTTGTAGTTGCCATCTACTTGTAGGCCCTACACACTATCGTTATCATTTGTCTCTTTGCTAAAATAAATCAATGAAATTTTGTACAAATCAGAACAAGGGAAATTTTTGTATGACAGATTTAAATGCCTTGAAGGCAATTAGCTAAACGATTTAAGGTTGTAACCTCTCCATTAAATCTGCGTGGCGGAACTATGACTTGAGGTACCATGGGGCTTGATAAGGGTTTTCCCACATATTCTACTAAGGCTGCCGACCCTTTCACAAATGGCTCAAATCAATTATGTTGATCTGAAAAAAAAGTACCTGGTGAAGCCCTTTTGTCGATATCAAGCCTCGGGACCCTCTCCTTGTATAAGAGTAATGCACAATATCCCGATCCCCTTATCTGACGTGTTATGGTTTCGAATACAGGGTGGCAAATGCTCAACGATTCCACTCACCCAGTCACAATGACCCATTTTGATCACGCGCCTCATTTTTGGCAGAATTCGACCTTAACTTGTTGAAAATTTTACTGCACATGGCATTGTTTCGTTTCTTTCGGGCTCAAACTCGGGTAATCCTATCATTGGCGCGGTCGGCCATTCCCGCTTTCACAAAGGCGAAACTGCGGTTCTGCCGTTGTTTGTGGCCATAACACAGAGAAAGCTTATTCTTGCAACTGATTGCAAGCTGAAGCTCGCGTACTCTTGAGCCAAGAGGTTTATTTGCTTTAACAAAATACATCGAATCACAATTTCGACACGGTATGCTGTAAGCAATCTCCAATCGTTTAGTCACTGATAGCGAGTTTTTGGATATCATTATTAGCTGTTCGGTTGTTAACTCCGTTTTATGAATCAAGCCAATCCCGAAAGGTTTTCAGAATTTTTCAGTTACCTCTGAAACATTCTTCACATAAGGGATCGAGGTCTAGAACTGTGTTTTTCCTCATTTGACTGCTGAAAGCGAAACTTCCCGAGACAGTTACCCATGAAGTACATCGGATAGGGCATGTTAATAATTATCTCCTCGCACTGTAGCGGTTGCAATGTGTTTGAACACGGTTGAAAACAACTTCTATCACTACTAGATTACCTAAGGCCAGCCATGAAATTCATTTTCGGATTTTATCCATAATATATTGCATAGTCGCACGTTGGTTGTGAAATGTATTTGAACAAATTGCGAACGATTGCATCTTATCTTGGATGTCCAAATAGAGTATATAATTGCTATTATACATAATTAGGACGGGCAAGAACTCTGCTGTAACCTCAGTATATGCATACGAATTGAAAATTCCCCTGTACAAAAGATGGGATACAAGGCAATCCCCATAAGGCTTTAACGATACCACTGCTGTCCCTTCAATGCAAACTAAATAATAATCGACAACTATGGGACAATTATCGTGACAGTCATCTTTTAAGTGTTGCCGGCAAAGTCCTCATTTGGAGTCGCAAGCGTTTGCAGAGATTCAAGGGGACTTCGAAATTATTGCGAAATCACCAACATGACACCTTACAGAAAACGAAAATCAACCACAACATTTCTATTACTTGACGCACACAGATATTCCACAAACAGATGAAGACAGAAGAGAGAGGAAGGATTTTTGCAAATGCCCAACAATTACCTTCCGTTCTTGTGGGCGCTCTTATGTCCACCAAAATACTGTCATTAGCAAAAGGTTGACACAATATTGAGAAATCGCACGCGATGCCTAAAATCTTTGCAGGCTTCCACATGTTAAATTTTCCCTGTGGGTTGCTATCACCCAAGACAGATACCCATGCGTTTATTTTCTGAAAGTTAGCCTTATTCCCTCGATAAGGGCTCTCATATGCCAGTATATGTTGGGTGGAATAGGTTACGCACACGTGGAACCTAGCAAACTTAGACTTCGTTTGCCCTCGGTCATCATTGCCAGCTGTAGAAGGCACGTATATGCTCAAAAGCTGAGTGGAATATCTTAGCACAGCTATATAAACACGCATAACCCCTTAAGGCAGTCGCAGAAACTACGTGAATACTACTTTCTAAAACGCATATTTAGTTCTTTGTCGAAGTCTAGGCAAGGAAATTCAAGAAGAGCGGATAGGTTAAGCATAACTTCTCAAACGGCGCGTTGCTGCTGTCGCGTAAATACAGAGGAACAAAAGTCCTTTCTATTGTAGACGTCGTTCTGTCGAACTCGGTGACAAAATTTATCCTGGTGGTATTTTATTCTTATAAGTGTCCGTTTCTGTTTCTTATTTACATTTGATTCGCGTCCAGATCGGTCTTTTCTCATTATTTCCTTGGCTTTGTCAACTTGTGGCCAAGCTTTCTGGTCTTCGGATAGCTGCGTCAGTATTTTGATCCTTTTATGTTCGCTTCTCCCTCTTCCCCGCTCTGAATGTGCTCACCATCGTCCCCATTTAGTCCAAATGTCCTCCTATTTGCAGTTGTGGTTGATCAGGTTATCATCAGCTTGTTGTCGTGTTTTTGACACATCTCTTTCTATCTATTTGCGTGCTGTTACACTGCTCAAAATGAGTTCACTGCACCTGGAATTTCTTGTGGAATGATACCAGAATGTCATGGAGTCCGATGCCACGCTACAGGGGGTCCAAGTTAATATCTCCTCTAGTTTCTGAATCCTCAACGGACGCATTCCTATTAAGCGAGTGTCTTTTGAGATTGTGATGGGAGGCCAAATGACTTAGCAGGAGACATTTACAAAGAAAACTGAAATTTTCCAATTGAAAATGTGTTGATTGCAAAAAAAGAAGAAAAAACGTGCCTTATTGTGTTTCTTTTGTTCTAACTTCAATGTCGATCATGAGACTAGTACCATGGAACTTATTTAGATGAGGACATTAGTTTGGATTCTGCTGAGCAGTATTGGTGAGGTCAACTGTTCAATCTTTATCTCGAGTCGCTTAGTATCTTGGCTGTATTTATCTAAATTAAGATAACTTTGAGGTCGACAAATTTCGATCACTAAATTGAAGCTTTACCATTACCGAATTATATTTTGACGGCGAATGAGTACGTGGCCGCATCTGGCCGTTATTCCCTGAAATTGCTATCGAAATCGTCTGGGAGAACACGTTAGTACAAGTATCGCGCGGTTTAAGTGAGCATTACCATATGCGGAAAAAGGTGCCTGCACTTTAGTAGTGTCGATCGCTTTCTCTGATTGAGGATTTGGGGTTCGAGTTAGAGATTTAGAGTTACAATTAGGAATTTGGAGCTATGTTTGGGGGTTTGCGGTTTTGGTTAGGATAAGGGTCAAGAATTTGAGGCTAGAGTCAGTATAAGGGTTAGGATTAGGGTTAGTGATTTGTTTGGCCGTATAGCGGCCAGGACTAGAATGCGTAAGCTTGCATCTGTTGTTAAGCGTTTAGTAACTGTTCAACAATAAAGTCTACGGCGCCCGTTTATGCTACTCGACCTACAGTTCAAGATTGAGGAATACCGGCATAAGGTGATAAGTGCGTGACGCCCGGCTTAAGATTAGGGTAAATTTTCAGAATTAATAGTTCGGGCCATGGCTAGGGGTCAGAGTTATGGAACTAGCTGTTTATTCAGCGGGCAGGGCTAGAAAACTTGTTAGGGTTGGGCACTGTGCATGGGGTTGCTTTTGCTGCTGAGCATAAATGTCGGGTGGTTTGTTACGAGTTCGATCACCGTTCCAGAATAAGTACTACGATTTCCGTTTCAGTGTCTTGGCCCGTGATTTGGCACTAATGAACAGCGACTAGGTGTGGAAACGAGTGAGGCTGACAACAAGCACGTTTTACGTGGAAAACATGCCTTGTCTCTCTTCGGTTTCCACATGTTTGCCATGGCGTTGTCTCCTGCTTATCAAATGCATGACTATATTACACTATCCTACAGGGACTTTATTTGAATGACTTAAGTGTGTTTCCAATCAGCCGGATGCCTTGAATAAAGTAGGCATCTTTCGTCCCAAATGGCGGTTTTTATGCACACTGTGTAACTTTTTCACATTTTACCCCTTCCGACTTAGTGTTTGTTGCCTCCTCATTTGGGCAGAGGATATTGAGTTCTATTTCGTAGTCCTCGTCCTGGTTTGCGAATGCACCGATCTCCACTTAGAGTGTGTTGGCGTGCCGCTCGGCATACATCCGTTTGAATTTGAAACCCCCAAAGGACTTACGCTTGCTGTCTATTAGAAAAGCTTACTTTTCCGGTTTGCCTAAACTGTTACCGAAGTACATTTGGTAAAAGCAGGCATTCTGTGTTACCGTGCTTATTATACCTTATACCGCAATTAACCTTGTAAGTTATCCTTTAGTCGATTTACGGACGATTAAATCAGTTAAGTTCTTATGTACTTGCCTTATTTAGCGGGCTTTTTCGCCCACGGAGAGAAAGGAATGGAGTGGGCTCAAAGCGGAAGTCCTCAGCATGTCCAACCTAGCAAGAGAAATCTAAAAATACGAAACGGGGAAATTATACGTGTGCGGAGGTCATTTCTCTCGAGAAACTCCATAAGGCATACAGCCTAGAAGTGATAGACAATAGTCCATCTCGACCAGCTCTGTCCAGCTTTTCCACTTAATCCCACGAAGTTGACGGACGCCTGCCCACCGGAGTTACTCAGTCCAAATTCAAATTTCTGTAAACTAATGCTTAAAGTTTCGTTTCGAAAGTCAGCCGACCCAAGTCACTAGTTTCAGAACAAAACCCTGACGTTACTGTCATAGCGGAAACATTCCTCAAAGATTAAGTTACGAATACTTCAATAAGGGTTGCCAGCACCTGCGCAGACACCGTCAAAATGGACTGGGTGGTGTGGTAGTCACATATGGAAGGACAGGAATTTCGGCCGTTGAACGAGTCCGTACACTCTCCTTTGAATGTGAATTCGTCTGGGTAAAGATGAAAAGAATGATGCACAAAAGCTACATTTCCTGACGGTTCGCAGACAACCAACACTTCCCAGCGCAGCTAACAAGTCGCCCCTTCATCTGGTCAAGGACGTAACTTGCTGTCAGGGGGTTCCTATTGCTCGAGATTTCAACGTACCTGCAATAGAGAGGAAATGACTGGCAGTGGATGGTGTGCCGATTTTCTCCACCTGTAAGCTGATAGACGTCACACTCGACCTTCCTCTGGCACAGTATGTAAAGATGCCAACAAAATTTAGAGACAATCAGAGAGCCAGTTGCTTGAATCTAGTTCCTACGCAAGACTTCTTTAACATTGATGGAGTGTATTCTCAGTGCACCACTCGGCAAGAGTGACTGCATTACTTTATTGTGAGATTACTCGCTCTTCTTCCAAAACCAAAAGAGAACAAAAGACCAGCGAAATACATGGAAAGGGCATTTAACATGACGAAGAATACATTGACGTCGGTGAAATGAATTGATCAAGGGGCCTCCGGGGAACGAACGGAGATCGTTAAAGACGATTTCACTCGCTCCCGTTCGTCTTAGTTGTCCTATGAGGATACAAAAAACGTCTAGTCGCACTGCCTGGTTAACGAGAAGACTGGATGGACAGCTGATGAGGAGAAATAAAAAATGAAAGATATTCGGGGAAAAAGGGTCACCAAAACACTTCGAGGTGCTTCGTCGTCTACGAAATACGGTCAAAAATGCATGCATCAGACGAGGAGGAACAATAAATACAAAATTATTCGGTAATCTGAACGAAAACCCACGATTCTATTTCTTTCTATTAACAGTGGATTGAGAAAATACAGTACTGACAGATGATAATAATGCAGAAGTCGTAGAAAAGGACGAGAAAGTCGAACTCTAAGGACGGTACTGTGCCTCATTATTCAGTAAGAAAACGGAGTTTCAGAATCAAGATGTCAGCAATGCTGTTGTATCTGCCGGTTCCGTGCTTGAATCCATATTCTTTCCGATATCTGTCATGGAAAGGGAGCTCCAGAACCTCCATAAGAGCAAAGTCGTTGGGTCCGGACAATAGATCGACCATATTCTTGAAAAAAATTAGCGAACGAACCCTCCAAACCACTAGTGCATATCTTCCGTTCTTCATTCAAATTAAACAGACTGCCATCCGAATGGAAGACATCAAATATCTGTCCGATGTAGAAGAATGGGACTGGAAATAATTCCCACAATTATCAACCTCTCAGCTTCAACTAAATTTGTCGTAGAATAACGTAAACCATACACAAGAAAACGACAATGAAGTTACTGGTGGGAGAACCATCTGCTTTCAGGGCTGCAACGCAGCATTAGAAAGAAATGCGCTTGCCTTTCCAGTTTATGATTCTCGACCTATCAATGGACTCGCTCACTGGATGAGGATAATAGGGTTGATGTCATCTATGTGAATTTGAAGAGGGCGTTCGACAGAGTTCTACACAAACTTCCAGTTTACAAACTGCCCAAAATTGGAATAATATAGAAGCAACTGACATGCATAGCCGATTTATTTACAGAAAGACAACAAACCGCGTGTGTTGATGCCTCGAAGTCAGTCCCTATCCACGTTCTAAGTGGTGTCCACCATGGTTCAGTCTCAGGGCCGTTAGGTCAGTATAGGTCAGTATATTTTAAGAGTAATAGGCAATGCCTTTGAAAACCCTATTGTAAACGGTACATGCAATATGTCACTTTAAATAAACATGGTACTGAAATGTTGTCAGTAATATGCACATTTAACAGAATATTTTCCATGAAAATTTAGAACCAAAACTTGAGAACATTCAGTTATGGATGATTTCAGTAAAAGGTAATGACAGTCATCCGCATTAGCGGTATGAGTATGCAAGGCGTTGGTTTAGCACCACAAAGCTGTTGTGTCCAGACAAGCGATAGTGTCCAAGCAAATATGCATCGAGTCTTTGCTTGAACGTCTTCGTGGTATCCGCCATTATTACGTCCTCGGGAAGCCCGTTCCAGGCACCGACGACTCTCTGTGAAAAACAGTATTTGCGAACGTCCAGGAGGCATCGGGATCCTCTAAGTTTTAGAGAGTTCCCACGCAGGTTTGTTGTTGTGGCCAGGGTGAAGAAATCGTCGGGGTTTAGGGCACATTCCCGGTTCCTCAATATCCGATAGGCCTGTATGAGATCTCCTCGAACCTGCCTGTACTCAAGAGGAAAAATTTTAAGTTCCCTAAGTCGGCAGTTGTAAGGTAAAGTCCTGAGGCCTTTTAAAATTTTTTTTGCTCTCCTCTGAACTCTTTCTAGCAGTTTATTGTCTTTTTTTAGCCATGGGCGCCACGCTTGGATTCCATATTCCAGATGCGGTCGAATGAACGCTCCGTATACTTTTCCAAATAATTCTTTGTCTATGTCCACGAAAGATCGTTTAATGGCAAAGAGAACACTCGTTGCTCTTTTGGACGCCCTAACACACTGAGATGAAGGCTTAAGGGTCGACAGAATGTTAATCCCAAGATCTTTTTGTTCGGTTACATTTGAAAGGCACCTTTCACCAAGTTGGTAATGGTGATCCTCTCCGTCAGATCTTCCAGTCGTTTTGAGTCGTAGCGCGACGCACTTCTCTAGGTTAAACTTTAGCAGCCATTTGTCAGACCATTCGCATAGGCGGTTCAGTCCTTCTTGCAGGGCCCGTTCATCATGTTCGCCGTTGATCGCTCGCCATAACTTGATGTCATCAGCAAACATGACTCCATTGCAGTCCAGTCCATTCATACAGTCGTTGACATAAATAAAAAATAGTACTGTTCCGAGTACGGAGCCCTGCGGAACTCCACTCACAACTGACACTGGCGTTGACTTCGTATAACCAATACACACAGACTGTGATCGACCAGTCAGAAAGTCCTTTACCCAGTTTAATAGGTTTCCCCTTATCCCTGACTCTCGGACCTTGTAAAGTAACCGGTGGTGTGGAACACTATCAAAGGCCTTCTTGAAATCTATGTAAACGATATCGACCTTTGTTCCCGCGTCTAACGACCGAGACCACTGTTCCGTTGAATGAAGCATATTAGTTAGGCAGGAGTGATTTCGTCGAAAGCCATGCTGAGAACTAACAAAGAAATTATTTTCTTCAAGGAACTTCATTATGAATTTTTTGACCATTCTCTCCATGACTTTGCAACAAATGCACATTAGGCTCACCGTTAGGCACGTTAGTCTTCCTGGTTTACATTAACGGTTGTGTCGACGAGCTGGGATACAGCGCCGTCGTGTTTTTCGACGATGGTAAACTGTGGAGAGCCATCGGATCTGACGCAGACGGGTACGCGCCTCAAGAGTGTTTCAACCGACTTAGCGGTTAGTCAGAACGTTGGCTCCCAAATTTTCACCTTGATGAATGTATGATCCTGAGACTCCATACTAGAAGGACCAGTGAGGAGAATGGTTCCTTGTGAAATGTCCTTGATGGACAGCCCCATTCAGATGCTGAGTTAGGGAATGACCTCTACGTCTTTGTGAGCGCTTCGCCAAAACCATCACCACATGGCCCAAATTCAGCCATACGCTTGATACAGGTGCCACTTGCGTCGAGATGAGGATATTTGAAGGTCGAAAATAAATTGTTCGGGAAAACCTACGTGTCATTTATTCGGTCTAAATTAGAGTGTGCTGTCTAAGCTTGGAGACCGTTTTTTAAATAGAATTATCAACGACTGGAAAGAGTACCGGTGAGGGCGATGAGGATGGTTAAAATGCTTGATCATCCCCCTTACGAAACCAAAATGGCTGAACTTTATCTGTTTTTTCTCGATTACACGCAAATGCACGGCCGCCTCATTCGAACCTACCGCCTTGTCAAAGGCCGTGTGTGTGCCTTATACTTTGACGTCCCATCGAACGGGACGTCTGCGTGGTCGTACCTTTAAACTGCAGAGGAAGTTGGTTCATACAGGCGCTCAACGGAATGCTTTCTAGCAAAGGATCGCCAAAGAATGGAGCGGACTTTTTGACGCCGCAATTTTTTCCGAAACAGGGGAATCATTCAGACGCAAACTAGTTACTCATTTACTGGGAAACTACTGTGCCTATATTCGTGATTGCGTCAGTGGCGGCAGTTTGCGCCAGGCACACAAAAACCGATGACTTAATTTTCCAGAACTGCTGACGTAACGGCTGATTTTATTGCCGATTTTCAATTTTAAGGGAGAGCTTGATGGCGAAAGTCTCATATCCTAATAACTTGAGTTAAACTAATCTAAATATTCTCTTTGCTAGTGCGCCGTGCACCGGCTTTCATTTACACATGCCACGATTAGCTTGCTTTGCTTCGCTGGTTGTTTGACTGCTATGACTTAAATCTTCGGGCTTATGTAAGCAGCTAATTTGGGATGACGATCACGGTAGCATGTGAAAGTTCTTCAGCTGATTGTCCACTTTAGATTCATGGCTCGGGGAGAGGTTACTATACCCTTGTCGGCCGCTTTCACTTACTTGTGTTTTTGTTACTGTCGCGGCACCTGGACTTCCTGAACAAAGTATGATTAGCGTATGAAATCGCAGGTTGATCCTTTCTTATATTCTCTTCTGTTCTCCCCTTACGCCTTCCTGCGCGCCGCTTGCGGCAGAAATGTCGTCTTGCGCCCTTTTTCGTGTAGACGGAGTACGGTTCACCTTATAATTCCCACCGACCGGTCCTCACATGCTTTATCGTTTTGCACGTAACTTCTACGATTTTTTATTGTTGTAAAGCTATCATGCTTATCCAGTCATATCATGCCGTTTTCCCTGCCCTTTGCCTTCGTCCCCAACTGCAACGCCAAATATCCGAATCATCATCTATCAATTGTGAGGCTGCTATTGCGCGTATGTACCCTTGTTGTCATCGTGTATTGGATTCAAATACCATTCCCGTCCAGAGACGGCTTAGACTTGTTTTTGAGTTCATACGCCAATCCAGGTTCGGTCGGCCAATAAATTGTTCGGAAGGAGAGTTTCTTCGGTCCAACTTGCACTTCTATGATTTTGTTAGGTGTCTGTTTACCCCGGAAACTATCTTTCATTTCACGCGACTACCTTCTGCCGCCGTCACCGAACAAAACGTTCTTACATTGCTTAGGTACTCGCTTAGGTTGGGCAAAAATCAATACACCGTTACAAGTGCGTAGACTATTTATATGAATATCTAAATAAGCTAATTAATTACGACTCGCATGCCGTTTTACTTTTTTTCGGGTCAGCCACACGCTTGGAGCAATTTTCGGCTTGCTGTCCCAACCGATCACACACTTGTTACGGGGGTTGTACGTAAGTGGCTAGCAGAGCAAAACAGCCAGTCTGCGAATGCCGTACACGAGCTGGCCTCCACAAAACACCAGGATTTCAGAAAAAATGTCGTGTAGCTGGCATCTCCCATGCGTGCGGGTGCGTAGTGATTAAGCTAAGAAAGAGCTATTGACCTTTCCTCAAAGTGCACCAGTGGACTACTTTTCACAAAAACACGTACAGGACCGACTGAGAGATCCGAATCGTACCATCAGTCGATAAACTCCCAATCTACGACTCTGAGCGTGTCGTGGCGTATTCAAGCGCTTTGGGTTTTTCATGACGATGAATACACTGAGGTGTCGCGGGGGTGGAATACACGGAGTCATCCTAGTTTGCTTTTCCCTTTGCCGCGTGCTAGTCGAATGCCAGAGTCGGTCAAACAGCTGGTGAAGCGAGCGGGCACAATGACTCGCAGAGCTGAAACAAAACGTCTGCGCGTGCCACGCAAGCCGGCTCCATACAAAACACCAGTTTTCCATAAAAAAAGGAAACTCGATCTTACATCTTCGAGAGCACTACAGGTCACTAAGAGGAGGAGTCAAAGACACGCTTTTCACATATGTGGGAGCGGCTAAGTCCATGTCCTTAAGGAGGGATGTTTGACGGGTTTGCATGTGGTGTATGTGCTGGCGGGAAGATGTATGGTGGTTGGATTTGGTCTGTCAAGTTTAGACCCAGATTTGCATGGAAGCTTATTTGGCCGAGTAGGCCCATGCGGTGATTTAACATACGTGGGATGTGAGGCGATTCCGACAGGTGCATCTTGGTGTTTTGGCACTGTTTCAACAAGCTCCGTGCGATGGACTCGTCTGGCCGATAGGGGCAGATAGGTGATATGCATGTGCGATGACGGTATGATCTGGATTGATTGATGTGCTGTGTTAGTAGCGTTGGTGATGCAGTTTACAATGGCGACAGTGGTAAAGGGATATTTGTAGTGCTGGAGATGGGAGAAGTTTCGTCCGTGCAGGGTGTGTCTAGATCGCTGACGTTTCGGTGCTTTTTGTTCTTTTGGATGCGCATGTTTCCGATAGGGCACTTACAATGACTGGGCGCGTGTGGGAAATGCAGGCTGTTGATAGGATGTGGTGGATGTATGTCAGGACTTCAAACATCGGCTTGTCGTTCTGAGTTAGATGCACTCGCAAGTGGCCGACCAGGTTAATAGAGGATGTGATGGCTCTACATCAATTGGTACAGATTCGGAGCAAGTCCATGTTGTTGCTGGCGGAGCAGTGATGGCGACAGTGAGGGTGATGATTGGTGGGGCATCGAGAGTGTTCTTATCGGCGGCGGAAGTAACATAAGTGGTTGTGGTCGTCGCGGGTTTGTGGCGGAGATAGTAAAGATTGCGGTCTGCGTCAGTCGCTGCTACGGCGACAGAAGGTTCTGATTTTACTCACCGATGATGGTGATGGCTGTCTCGGCCTTCGTGGCGGTTCTAGTACGAGTAACTGTGGAGGTGCTTTCGGTAACAGCAAATGCTCATGCAATGACGTGGAGCCAGCAGACGTCTAGCGAAACCAATTCTTATGCGAAATGGGCGGTGACATAGTGGGCACGTTAGAAGTGATGGAGCGTTGGGGTTGAAGACACGTGGTGTTAGCGATCTTGTATCACTCTTTTGGCTTTGGCGGTCGAAATTATAATAATAAATTGTTTAGTTTAGCATCCATAAAGTACTTTCAAGGCAAATAAAAATTCATTCTGGAGTGAGTTTGATAACAAGCAGGCAACCAGTGTACGGTATCCATTTCGTGCCTATAAAATAGGCATTATAATGTGGAGAAATGGTTAGCAAACACCCAACGCGTTTGGCCGCGTAAATTATTGCTTCAGTTTTGATAATTACACAAGCCAGTTGACTTTTACTGGGATAGTTTTAGATGCCAAACTGATCGACAATTCCCTAAGCGGGGTCCCCTGGAGTGCATATTGTTTATTTCAGCCTGCTTAACTACTTCATTTCCCGGGATTCTTTTCCTTCATTCCAGATTTAGTATTCATCGGATGCAGTTCAGGTGGAAGTGTCTCAGCTTTCTGGCTTGGTTGGCGTATATGGTCCATGCGTCGGATAATTATAGAACAAAGGGAAAATGTAAAGTTAAGATCAGCTTTCCTTGATATCTTTCCACTAAACCGAACAGGCAATGCCGAGGAAGGAGCAGATTACGGAGGACTTATTCGTTCGAAACTGGAATACGTAATCCAAGCGTAGCGTTTCAGTAGGCTGTTTAAAGGCATTGTCTATTATCCCGAAATATACTGACTGATGCTGAACAATTAACCAGCGATGATCTCGCTTGGCAGATAAGGATGGTCCTATATAGACTTGCTGTTTTAAAAATTCTCATTAGTTATATGCCTAAAATTTTTGAATACTAACGTTTCACATGAAGCAGACTCCTGACTCACGCCTTTCTGGCTATCAAAAATTGCTGAACTGATCGATCTTGATCTGGAATAGGAGCCTTACGCAGGATGATTTTCCAACGAACTGCACTCTGTAGCTGGAGCCATAAATCAGAACTAGGACTCAAAAGTAGGTAGACAAGGTCTCAGTGATTGATGAGGTCACTAAAGGTATAAATAATAACGAGGATACACAAATTCTGATTTAACTTACTAACAGCATACATCCCTCTGGGAAGTAGTGGGGTATTTTTTTAAACTTATCCGTAATGCGAACAGGAATTTCAGTCACTCGGAGGACACTGCCTAACACACACAACTGTTTACGATATAATGTATACGAATTCTAGAAAAAATGATGTAAAAGCCTCGGAAAAAATCAGACTTTTGTAGACCAAGCAAACAAATTAAACTTATGTTATGCTATTTTAATCTTTCATTGCAGCCGTATGAAAGCGGCTGTTTTGACTTTTGCATATGACGGTCCGAAATAACGGTAATAAAATTATGCGGCCAACCATCCAGAGTTTCTTGTGCAAAATGATCATGTTCTCTGAAAATTTTAGCCAATTTTTAAGAGGGATATTTTGCAGCCGACAAGTTGACATGCATGTGGAGACAGGAGGTTATTTAATGTTTCGGAATTCGCCAATTTAATATTAGTGTAAAAACGACTAAAATAATGTGTTCTCCTCAATCTTTATTACGCTTTAACCAGTTATAAATCTTAAGGCGAATGTGTTGACAGTTTTGTTGGGCGTCTTTATGTGAAAGTTCACAACTACAAAATATGATACTTTGTTGTAATATGACAAAATCTTAAAAATATCTGATTGGGGTTTTGTTAATTACTTCATTTCAAAATAAGGCAGGGCGAATTTGCTCGTGCGAGAATAGTTCAGTCCCCACACATAATCATAGAACGTTACGCAGGTTATCTCACGCTTGTAACTGTAAATTTGTTTTCAATTCCAACTTTTACTTTCTGCAATCATGTGTCAGGTTTGAGCGAAACAAAGAAGCATTTTTAATCCTTGTGGTGTCATTTGCAGCTGCACTGGAATGAGATGAGCCAAAGCCGCACCCTTGACTGGGTAGAGAACACAGAGTCTGCAGACGTCGATAAAAAACAGAAAAGCCTAAACACTCGTATCCTTCACTTGGATGACACTGTTCACACCGTCCAGCTTCCCGTACGTCGATTGTACTGCTAGGCTTAAAAATTGCGTACATATCCAAATGATGTACTTCACTTTCTTGTGAATTGTCTTAGCTGATTTTAAATGCTTTTGAAGAAATTTGATGGCCAAATGTTTTAGGCAAGTACGCTATGTGAATATTTTTGTGGTCGGCCGATTCGTGATTTTTTTATCGTATATCGCAGAAATTCCAAACTTTTCAAGTTTATGCTGAAAGTAAATTAGGGTTTGATGCCCACATATAAGCTAGTCATAGGTCTGCTCTTATACTATTATTTTTACATTTTTTAGTTGTAGAAGCAGGAAAAATGCTTATATTTTCGAAAAAATATTGGCAGTTCTAATAACATTTGAAGGTAAATGCTCGAGACCCCAAATTCTCAATATAACCTTTCAATAGCTTTCTGAATTTAAAACTGAATTCGCAGTTTTTTTGATTCTTTAGTGAATAAACGCAGAAACGTTTCTTGAAGAATAAGGACTCATAGGGGTCGCAGTGCTATGTGACACATTTGATGAGATTCATAATTTGATTGTAGCACATTCATCCCACTTATAATGCTGTTTTACTCTATAAGCCAGTGTGGCATAGCCTTTTGTATACCTAATTAACTGAGCTATGATAATGCGAAAGTGATTTAAAACGTAGTTTCAAAAACAACACTGGATACAGACGTTGACGGTATTTTTTTTTATAGAAATCAGAGGGTCTGAATATTTTCACTTTTGCCTTCATGACTATACATTAAAATAGAATTATTTCAAAAAGTGCGTTTTCTAGCATAAAAGCGAATTTGATGTTATGTAGACGTCCATGTCGGCCGCATCTAATGTAGGACAAAGAAAAATAATTTCTAACACGCTGCAGAAGTCCGAAGCCAATTTGAGCATTGACAACCGCCATATTTCATCGCCTGATTTCCTTTTAGCAACAGTGCCTTCTGACATTTTTTTATTTATTGGCAACGGATAAGTCCATGCAAGATATTAAGCTTGGCTACCGTATTTGCTTGGTTTTCTGCTATTCAAGAGCAGACTATGTTAGTTTTGCCTATTGGAATATTTCCTTATATTTTAAAAAGCCTTCGCCCTCAGTTAGATTGCAGTTATGTCGTTCGTGATAAAAACATCTACATTGATGAAAACTGCAGAGACGAAATGCATCCAAGTTATCAATTTTGCATAAGTTCAAGTGGCTAAACTTGAAGTTAATGAGCTCAGTCATCTTATCACATAGCTCTACCAGTTGTCACAAAACTATGTGCAGGCACTTAGATTTAATGTAAGAGTGCCTAGATTTCCATTTTTAAGGTTTATTTTTCCAAAACGTTCGCACACAACTCGTAGGTTTATTGCATTAAAAATCCTCATAAACGCACTTTAATTTACTCAGGCCAGTACGGACTTTTGATAAAAAAATGTCGTTTGCTAGATGCAAGATGGGATAAAAGAACTTCATAACTAGTGTGTGAACTTTGCCTTACCAATATGTCGTTCCAAAACATTGTAGAATTTTTCGCCTTTTGTTTCTTTCAACCTACGCATCTTTCCCTACACAGTATTTTGCAAATGCATCCTTTTCAATTTGGACATGATGACTAGACTGACACCTGGAAAGCGTAACACAACGCTGCCCATTTACTTTGATGAAAGCATTTTATTCTTTTTGAATAACACTAGGAAGAGATTTGTCCGAAATTATCCGTTAATTTGAAGAGAAGTGCACATGACGCATATCAAGTAATTGGATATGCACCGGTTTAATTTTTCCATGCATATGGACGTTCTTAATTTTTATCGTCAGGCTACGTGGGAGTTATAATGTGTTTAACACCTTCATGCAAAATTCGGACGCATCTGATAACAAATTTTCCTTTGTTAGCTTGCAGTTACTTATTCAGTCAAATGAATTTACGGTGGTTAATAACTTAAAAGATTGTCGATACTAGAATTGATGATATAAATAGGTTTACTTTCATTTTATTATAGAGGAAAGCATAATTACCCATATCTACCGAACGCCTGCATGTATTTCATTCACGACTGACTCATAACTTTTAAACACTAGGCGGATTATGACATAGTCAGCGCTAAATACCATGTGATTATGGAACTTTACGTAATCATATGTTCTCTGCCTATAACACGCAGTCGCCTAAAAGATATTATTCGAACAGTTAGCTTCCGAATACTTTACGAAAACAGCGTAAAACGTATGCGTCAGCACATTAATGCGATGTGTCTAGATACACTGATACCGTCGTTATAATGCTTAAGTTCGCCACCATATGGATTGCGCATATTTGTATTGTAATGTTTGCCGCTTTATTACATTCGTTCAGACTGCACTAGGTGGATTCAACATAACTGGGCATTAATTTATTAACTGAGAAACTTCATGGGTACAGATTAACTACCATAACTTTTATAAAAACACATTTTTCCTTTGTAAAACTAGGAGGCCTTCATGAGTAAATCAGTGTTTCTCACTAAGTCTTTAAGGAGGAGATTTGGGATCTAGGGTACTTAGAATAGATAAAGCCAATATTTTAACTCCCGTCAAAGCAGTTTTAACCCTTTATTGGATATAACATGCGAATGCACACCTAATATAACTTTTTGGGAGAATTACTGCTTTTTGTCTTAAATCGCGTTATTCTGAGTGGTTCGTTTTTTGAAATTTAAGTGTCGTTACTTCATTTGGAATACTTTTAGCACAATGCCAGTGGAGCAGACTTGTATGTGCAGGTCATCCGCCGGTTCAATATCTTGGAATCCGACTATTTTGATCTTGAGTTTGTCAACGAAGATGGAATTCGGGTACGAAATTTTACACGCGTTTTTGCTTCTTAATGACTACAATTTGATATGGGTCGTTGTCTCCAACTCCAAGAAAATGTTTAACTGAAGTGTACAATAGTTTATTTAAAATCTCAAAAATGGATTTTGGTTGGAAAAAAGTTCTTAAAATTTTGCAGTAAGTTAAAAAGTACAATGTGTCAAATAACGCACTCATGCAGTTTTTACTTTGACATGAAGATGATGAACCATCCTTCCCCAGTTGGATAAAGATGCCCAACATCTTTTTCCGGAATG
>CACRXP010001084.1:86984-98228 GCA_902702965.1 Spirometra erinaceieuropaei | reverse complement strand
ATAACTAAATTCAGTGGCTTAGTATCATTATGCAAATAGATAATTCAAGTTAAGGCAACGGAAAACCTAGGTCTGTATACAGTTCTCAATCAGTTGAAAAATAAACGTCATAACTTCCAATACAGCTCACGACGGCTTACCTGTGGCCAAAACCTTCCACTGATTCTGGGAATGCCAAAATTACGTGTCTCAGTTAGTAAGATGCGCAGAATATCCAATTTTACGGTTACAAGCAAAATACGTTTCTTCAAGAAAAACCGAATGTTAAGATTTGGTTGTCGCTGAAACTTGTCCTGACATATCAGGAAAGTATTTTTACTGCACAATCCGGTCTATCATTTACAGTACAAACTTCTATCGATACCGATATTCTTTCAGCCCGTCTGACAAGCGTATTTCCTCTCACCAGTTGTATTGTAATTGCATCTTTCTGGATCCAAAATAGAGTTGCATCGCTATAGTTGAGGACATTTGGGAGAACGATCCCAGATGACTCAAACTCAACCATTGCTTGAGACTAAAGCTGAACTGGAAGTTGGAGGTTAGCCGCCCTTGAAGATCGACCTTATAATCAAGTACTTCGCGCATAAAGCTCTGCATTCCCTGATCCACCAAAACTCTATTATTCGGAATTTCATTGCTAGACAGCGCAACGGCAATGAGTTGCCTTTGCATAATCGTCCGGTTGAAAAACCATCTTTAAACAAATTCTGTACAAACGCCTGAGAGCTTTAGGAGTACTCTATGAGGCTTACGATAAGGATCTCACTTTTGATTTGTTATCGATAAAATTCCGATTTCCACAAAAGGAAAGCTCCTTTTCTCTCTCAGAAAGCACCATTGTTAGGGATTTTGGCTCGCGGTACTTATGAAGTCCCGCTCTTTAATTAGCAATTTCGTAAGACATGGGTGATTATCTTTTTACTTTTAGTGTTGGCTTGATCACACGCGACACCTAGTTCGTCAAATAAGTCATGGCAAGGACTTCGTTTTCCGTTTTTGCGTCAAGTTTTATACTCCACATCCGAACCTGCTGGAAGAAGAATACACACGGTAAATCAGGTCTTGCTTGTTGTGTCTTACACTGCGCATTTGCGGATTTCTCTCTAAAAAGCAAATTCCAAACAATCATTTTGATCCTTAGGCGCAAACCTACACTATATGCATGGCCATTCCGTCTGCTGTTCGGAGTATCGGATGATAATGGGACTATAAACAAAACAGTTAACTGTTATGAATTCACTGAAATAATCCCATTGCTCTTTTATTGGATGATGACTCTTTGAGAGGTAGTTTCAGCTAAGAACGGCTTAACGTCCTCACTTTCAATTTAGTTTCCTTTCACCTGACGTCTGTAACTGACCTCGCTGTCACCCTTGTCATGGCCCTGCCGTTCCATTAATTGCCATCTCGGTCATGAAGGTAATTGCGTTCTGTCAAACATACTCCTTCTGCAAAAAGTACCAACCAGAAAGATTAGTTTATTCTACGAAAATCGGCGATCGCTGTGGTCGAGAAATCATCCTCAATCAGAATGCATGCATAACGATGAAAATCAGTGAGTGAATAAAGTTAACGGAAAACGCTCAATATATACTCTCACTCATACTGTCATCTGTAAGTCCTTACATGAATTACATCAGTGGTCAGACTTATTAGGTCACATTCATGGCAGAAGTTCATTCTATACTCATCGAACCGTAGTCTGATTGAATGTCAGGAACGCCAGGGTACAACAGCTATGAATCGGTATATACGAGAAACTGCAGTTTAACGCCTAGGTAATATTCACTTATCAAAAGCATTCTACCGATAAATAGTTCCTGTGCCTCACCCCTCGTTTGTTTGATTAACCAGCCAGAAGTCCACTGACTTTGTATCGAAAAATGGATAACGATGGGTTGTAGAACCCACAAGTAGATGGCAACTCCAAAAATATACTCTAAAATTCAGTGTGACTGTAAACATCACTTATTATTCACCGTTCCCATTGTTCGAAATTTCCTTCCCTTCCTGACTAAATGTAAACTTACCAGCGGCTCATTATTCGAAGTCCGTTATTTTTAAAGATTTATTATGTTTATTTTTTTCTTATCGCGCTTGTTTTCTTTGCCGAATGTTAGTGTACAATAAGACTTTCGGCAGAAATTTAGCTCTTTTTTGTGTTTTCTTGCTCTTCATCCTATGTGTTGCCCCATCCATAAGACCCCCTCTACCACCATTCAAATTATCATATGGTCCACAGGCTAGTTGAAGTTGATTGGGGGTCGTACTTCCTATCGCTGCCGAAGAATGTCGAAGGTGGTTACTGCGAACAAATCCCCTTTTCCACTTTGCCTATGACAAAGTATTGTAAAAAAGTACGAGTCTGTATATGCACTCATCACTGCTCTAATGTAACTCGGAACTCAACATTGACGTACCTGTTTCTGCACATAAAAAAGCTCATGTATTTGTTAGAAATTTAATTTTTTGAATATTTCGAGTGCGAAAACCGTCCTGTCCTCCCTTTTTAATTTAAAGTATTCGTCTATTTTAGTTGAGACACTCTACGTTTTTCCTTTTAGGTACCTTTTTGCCTTACAAATTAAACGCGACTTGGTGACTGGAGTGCTGATCTGTAGTGAGAATACCTCCGCTCTCCTTGCATCCTATATCGTTCAGGGTAAAATAGGGAAAATTGTTTTTTTAAACCCTTATTCTACAAAATTAAAAATACTTTTGATGTGTGAATAAAGTTGCGTTTTCTTGAGGGTGAAATATGTAGTAAGGGCAGTCATAGGACATATTTGCGTAGGTCGGACTATATATTCAGTGAGACACTACTTTTTTACTCTGATAAGTTGGGTCGTTATTTATTTTTGAGCTACAATGCATGATAAAGTAACGCGTGATATGTTAACCATACACAGACGCCTCCCTATGGTGATTGAGCACACTTTCGATTCTTAGGTGCAATGCAGAAACGCTGGGCATGCTTGTGAATCACAGGTTTAATTTAATGGTTAAGACCACCTAATATCAAAATTCGTCCAAAGTTGCTTCTTTTATCTTAGGTCTCAGTGAGTCATAGGGAATTTGCGTTTGGAATGTTAAACAGGGGGTTTCTGTGCAAATAACTGCTGTTCAGACCTGGAAATAAGCAAGGCTGCCTAAAAAGGTGTTTCATTTCGCATAAAAATACAGGAGGGACACTTCCCAAAGAGCAGACTATGTCCTATCCTGCTCGTATTTATAACGACACGACCGGCTCAACTGGTTTCCTAGTCGTGACTAGAATTTTGACAGATACAAGAATTTGATGAAATTTTCGAGCACTAAACCAAGTTAAACCTCTGTGTACTAGTAACGCGTGAACTAGTAAATTTACACGACAAACCTCTTCAGGCTCGTTGCGAAAGTTTATATAACAATTTGAGCTGAAACCTACCAGCTTCAGCGGACTAATCGCATAATATTTACAAACTTCTGAGGGGCACTCAGTAATGTACAGGTGTTGATTAATTTACCATATTGTCGTCATGGGTGCTAGCTAACAGGGTTTGTCGCAAAGAATTCACTCTAAATTCACATGTTAATTTTTAAGGAAATTAAAGAACCATAACACTGAAGACTGGAATATATGCCAGAAAGCCCATAAAGAACGCTGGACTACTCCCCTCTCCGGTGGACCGAGACTGCGACTGCACCATGCAGCGGCATAAAATTGGCAAAACACGTGTCCGGGCCTTTAAATAGCACGCGGGCTGACAATGGGTGGATCAGTGATCTCTTTAACTTATTCTCACTCCGAAATAGCAAAATCTTCTAAGTCCCAAAAGAAGCATTGAGAGTCGTTTAAATAGGTCAAACTCAGCTGTAAACATTGGAATGCTGTTAATATGAGCAACCGCTGAGGGTGCTATTGCATCCTTGCTGTAAGCCTTCCTTTTGCTTTTGTTCCTTACAGCCGAAATAGGGGACTTTATAAGAGAAGAATACCATGACATCAGCTACTTACGACCTCTGAAGCTCCTCCATGAGCCAAATGACGATCGCCTGCGCCGAATCATGGAATTTCATAAAAGTCACATGTAAGTTTAATGACTCTTTCAATTTATTACTTATATATTAGTAAAAAAAACATTTGTAGAAGTCAGAAACATAAGTGCCTTCGAAAAATGGTCGGACATCCGTTAGACCATAATAAGTGATATAAAAGAGCCTTCTGCTTCTTAAATAGGTCCTCTCAAGGTGGAGAGGTTCCCGTAGAGGTTGCATTATCGAAGAACCATTTCAGCCCTACTCCTCATCCTGAAAGGACTGAGTTATCTCCTCAGTCGGCAACCTTCGAAGCCACGATTTTTAGTGCATGGTAATAGTTTAAGAGTGCAGCCGATGGTTTATAGTAAGGAATTATGCTGAAGTACCGTAGGACACAATCCCTAGAGTCTGCCTTACCATCTGTTCCTCGTTAAATGCACCGGTCCATTGCCCAAGTCGGTCAAGTGTTTGATGCTGGGATAGGGAGAATTGACTGACAGAGCGCATCGCACGTGAGCTGACCCCCCTGAACGACGCGTCAGGTTCTCAAACAAAGAATGCGGGCTTCTTAGCATCTGCTATACAAACCATGGCCCATGCAGCCTGATGCGCGTTAGCAGTTCTTTGATGTGCTTACGCTCCCGCGCGGTCGTGAGCATGGCTCCTCAGTCATCCTCGTCCTTTTGACCCGTTGTGGCGCTGTTTTGGTTAGTTAAAATCCTCTTCAAGTGTTTTTGTGGACCAGGGGGCATGATGGTATGCCTAGGTGCGGATTCGGTTCTACCATCCGCCTGTGCCTTCCCTCACCTAGGTCTTCTTGACTATGTCTTGACACGGGGACCAGGTGGGGGAGGAAGGAAGTGTACACTCACTATGAACTAATTCACGCGCAAGTGACCGTGCTTGTGAACGTCGTCGGGTGGGACGATCGATCGGGTCTCATGTGCATGAGACTGCAATAGAGGTTATATTAAGAGGTAGCCGTTGAGTCTGATTCTCAGTTCACCAAGCAGTCACTCCACGCACACGCGATAGTTCGACCGCCGGTCTCGACGATGTCCACCATGTGCTCCACAGCAGGGTGGGAGCAGAGACGGTGAATTGTGCGAAAATTTAGTTTAAAGTGATAGTAGACTTGCACAGAATGTACCGCACTCCCTCTCCCTCCCGCTTGGAGCCGGTGTCAGGACAGAGTCAAAAGGACCGGAGGTGGGGGGGGGGGGAGCAGGTGGATGGCACGGCCGAGCCCGCAACTTGGCGTTCCACTCCACACCTCCTGGTCCACACAGCAAATAACCAGGTTTTTTATCAACAGCAGCAATGGGGGGGGGCGGTAGGGGTCCCACTGTGCGCGACGTAAGCCCACAACCGGTCTGCCAGTGCCTCCCGGAAATGTTGGCATTTGTTATGGTGCACAAATTCTGTGTCTGTGGGTGCGCTGTCAACTGCAAAAGACATAAACTGCGATAGTACCCTGACATCCATCCGCCCAGCATCTAGGCAAAGAAAATCGGGTTTTGCCTCTATCAGTCATTACTTGTGACATAAGCAGAGGCGTTTCTCAGAGAAACAACTTGTTAAGCATTTGCGCTGCAATGAGTGGATAAGCTAAATAACTGCAATATGTAAAAAAGACACTCTGATCGAACGTCGCAATCCTTGTTTTCTATATACACTTTACACTATACCCACACCTATCACCTTTTCCTGAGCTGGAAAGCTTACATGACGTGGCAGATATTTTCCTAGCCGTCGTTTTAGAATGGTTATGATGGGTTTCTTTCATTAACAAACGCGAAATACTCAACCTCATTTTGGAGATGCATTTGAACAGAAGGAGTGGATGGATTCCTCGAATTCTACTTGGTCACCAATGGCCGACAGTTCCTCGCCTTATGAACGTTGCCTTAACCTTCGATTCCGCTACCCGCCCCCCCTGTCACAGCATACAAAATTAACTAAAGAATTTATTTGTTTTGACGAGAGTCTACTTTTACCCCACTCTTAATTGCATTACACCAGACTTCGTAAAGACCGCAGTCTGATCACAGGTGTCTAGGTTACTTGAACCCACAGCGACAAGTATATGAAGGCTTGGGCACTGACATAAATATCCACCCCCGCGATATAGGTGGCCTTGTGTTGAATTCTAGGGGTACCTATTCCTGTGCTCTAACTTCAAACTTAACTCCGACTCTAACGCTGGTCCTCCCAAGCCTAGCCCTAGCACTAACCCTCCCAACCCTAGTCCCAATTCTGATCCTCTGGAATTAGGCGTAAGATCACCTGTGACACAGTGGCACTTATAACCTTTCCCTAGTTATTCAAGGTGCCATATTTGTCTTACTACTTTACAGGCTACTTCTCCATCTAGAATAGCGCTCAGCCCTTCCATGTGGTCGATTATTAGTCGCCGTAAGCATGTCTATGCCCTTTCAAAGCAGAAGCTGGTCGGTCCATGGCATGTATAGACTCTTTACGACACCAAAGGCAAAATGGAAGTTGTTTCAGTGTCGAAAGAATGGGCATCTACTTACGGACTGTGAAAGGCGACAGACGAATAACTGACCCCCTGTGGCTGTGGTTTGTCCAAGCGAACTGTCTGAATTTATTGTGTCCGTGTTCTACGAATGCAGTGACATTAGTAAACACGTTTCCTCCTGCGTTCATCGAGTAAAAGGACAACGTGAGAGGGATAAGTGGCAACTGAAGACAGGACACAGAAATAGCGATCAAAATTCAGTCGATCTGATTTGGAATGAATTGCGATTAGGGGACGAAAGCATTTTCAATAATTTGAAAACGATAGGACAAATTAGACGGAAAGATGTCAACTGCTGCCAGTTATCCACGTGGTGGGTAATTGGGAATATCTCTATGCCGGTGATGCATCGATCTACAACTGTCTGTGTTGCATAGCTGCTCATTCAAATCAGCGAATTCTCGGAGTAGACATCCTTTGATTGAAATGGAACATTAGGGATTACATGGCCTTACACAGAACTATCGGGGATAACTTTCAAGTAGGCAGTTTAATGAAGCTTTCGCACATCATTCGAGCTTTTGAAATAAATGCATGTGCGGTATGCCTACTTCTAGCATCTGCATAACTTTATTCACGGTAGGCTTTGAGGATCGTCAGTATCCGATTTGCCCACAAGCCTGCAGAATTTTGAGTAGACAAGACAAAAGTTTATACCAGAAAAGTTATTTCAAACTTACTTCTCAGGCAAACCCTCCCAAAGTTAAATCACAGATTATTCGCTGCATCTCTGACTAGAAATGAAGCTAATTTCGAAATGCTTTTTATACCACCACTTTTAACACATTCACGCTGGCTCATCTACATGGTTAAACGTACACGTAACCGATCTGCTACGGAAGCACGACCGTGCGTTCGGCAGATGTCTTTTTCATTAAGCGGGTAAAGCGTTTTTGACCATGACGAGTCCTTCTTCCATATTTAATACTGCCAAAGAAGAGCTGCTGTAGAGAAAACTTTAATTTGGAAGATTTTTTGCATGATATCAAATGAAACGAGTTGTTGGAAATGTTTGTTTTATTGCATCCTGATTACCATAATCACCGTGACAGAAGCTAATTTTAAGGTACCAGCTCTTCGCATACTTTTGACTCTAAATCACTGTTGGGTGGTACAAAAGGCAATAAGATCTCGTCCTTTCCTGCAAATAACAATAACGACTAGACCTGGATATAAACGTACATGCCTGTCTGTCTCCTCGTGATAATGACGTGTCGTTAAAATTGTCTCTGTCTTTACAATTTCCAGCTTCCATTTTTCACCAAAAACCTCAGGTGTTCCTCTGGGCAGAGCCAGTTCGGCTCGATTCGTGCTGATGGCGCGCACATTTCGAAATGCTTTTTATGCCACCACTTTTAACACACTCACGCTGGCTCATTTACATGGTTAAACGTACACGAAACCGATCTGCTACAGAAGCACGACCCTGCGTTTGGAAAATGTCCTTTTCATTAAGCGGATAAAGCATTTTTGAGTCCTTCTTCCACTTTTAATATTGCCAAGGAAGAGGAGCTGTAGAGAAAACTTTAATCCGAAAGATTTTTTGCATGGTATCAAATGAAACGAGTTGTTGGAAAAGTTTGTTTTATTGCATCCTGATTATCATACTCAACTCTTCGCGCACTGTTGACTCTAAATCCCTGTTGGGTCGTACAGAAGGCAATAAGATCTCGCCCTTTCCTGCAAATAATAACGATAAGGGGGCCATTTCGACTAGACCTGAATATAAACGTACATGTCTGTCTGTCTCGTCGTGATAATGACGTGTCATTAAAATTGTCTCTGTCTCCACAATTTTCAGCTTCCATTTTTCACCAAAAACCTCAGGTGTTCCTCTGGGCAGAGCCAGTTCGGCTCGATCCGTGCTGATGGCGCGCACATCAGGGTTTTTCTCGTTCATAGGCTCAGTCTTCCGCGCAATCACCGATCCTCCTTGCTCAGCCTCCCCTCTGTCTAGTCACTTCGACTTTTCCCCTCCGAATCGCACGTGCCGGCAGTCGTGCACGAACGTTTCCACCAGTCGTACTGGTCGTGGATAAACTGCCTCCTCCTCCGCCCTCTCCTCCTCGTCTTACTTTTCTTCCCCTTTCTCATTTTCCCATCAGCAGCAGGGCTGGTTTCTGTCACCACCACCCCTCCATTAGCGGCCAGTCTCACTACGTGCACACGCTAATACTCTCAACTGGATCGTAGTTTAGATCTGATATCTAGATTGCTCCGCAACCCTGACTATTATGTAAGTCTTTGTAAAATCAGCGGTGAAGGTTATCGGGATAACACAATTGGAAGCAATAAAGGAGCAGGAGTTTAAATTCTCTTGTAGGATGGAATAAACAGAGGGAGGCGCACGCCGCCTTACGTCTTCCCGATTAGGAAAAGGGTCTTTGGATTCGCTTATTAATTCGATACCTTAGGCTGGGCAGATATCGATGAGCATATTTTGTAAAACAGGGAATCCTAGCCCTCATAGACCCCTACAACGACAGATTACTAAGTTAACCTTGACATAAATTCATTAATAGTTCACACTCGCCCGAAGGTTTGTCAGGTTTGCTCTGTCTTCGTAAAAACTCATCACCGTTTAGACAAAGGCGCTCACGAATAGTGAGAAAAGGCTTGATAATTCTTAAGCCTTATACAAACAGAGGTCCGATTACAGTGAAAAACAGAACCCAGTATTTTTTGAGAGCATAAATTAACTTCGTATTTCATTTGCAGGGAATTCTTAGGTCGAGTATACAATGTTTGACTTTTCACACTACACTGGAATACCTTGTAAGTCCTTTGCGGTAGCAAAAGACTCACCTGAGAGTTTAGGGCAAAGTTCGTGAAAATGTACTTTAATACTCGTTGATCAGTAAGTAGGTTAAAAAGTTTAAATTAGAGAGTCCGCAATAAAAGCGTAGGAACGGTTGAGATTTACTATCCAGGAGAACTTCAAAATTTGTTTTTTTTCACAACTGACATTCTAAAAGATACTTTGCCCCACTATCCTGTGTTGCTGGAAGAATTGCTTATGGACAGATACTTAAGTCACGTCGTATTTGTTGATACTGGTGACTTTCATGCTAGTAATTTTAGGACGTACAGATGCTGTTTGGTAGCACGAAAACATGCCAATGCCTGTAAAGAAAGCTTGTTACCGTCGAGATTGCATAGTCAGTTTGCCAGACTAAATGGGCCAGTGCCCGAAAACGATCACAGACGAGCCCGATATAATCCAGCAAGTTCATATGCTCTGTGTTGACGACAAGACCGCTGTCAGTGAAATGAACATTCGGCTGGGGAAATCTCATAAAACCTTTTCAAAATCTGGAAATATGCCCACACGACTGTAAAATTAGTAGGCTGCATCACTTGCGTATGCGACAGTTCGGCTGTTGCAAGCGTTCACATCCACAATGTGCCCCATTGCGTAATGGGTGCTGGATGGTGACTTGCGCGTGAATTAGTAGACTTGCGTTGAATCAACCTCACCCTCTTTCTCCCACTCCATCCACCTAATTATAGGTGGATAGGTGAAGTCAGGACGACGGAACGGGGGCTCTTGTGTAGTGACTGTCAAGGCTAAGCGGCCCGCTTGTTCATGCCACTTTCCAAACTTCCACCGCAAGATGTAGCAGGCCTTCACGAGGGCGTATAATCCTACCTGGGTAGGAGTGCCAAGGGGGCCATATTCAGAAGAAATCATTAGGCCTGATCCTCAAACCTGAGAGGAGAGATTTCCTCCGTCCATTTGCAGAATTCTAAGCCACGATTTTAACGCGTCATGATAGATTCCAGCGCGCTAGATTTATTTTAGCGAGGAATATCCTGGGGATGGATCCCACAATGTGAACTTCACTCCTTCCTCTCTAATGCAGCTGTCTACTGTCCTATCTGCCAGTCATCCGGGAGTATGATTATGTAGCATCCTTCGGTCAAGTTCGTCGTCTTTTGCAATGTTCATCGGGCATATTTTTCATTCTTTCAAGTAACGGACTTTAACACTAATCCCAAATGTTAGCTGCTATGCCCGAAACTCCAGGTCAATGGCGACTTTCCTACCTATGCTATATTTTCCCGCGGAAATTTAGAAATGGTTATAAAAAATAGACTTTCCCAATTGCGGGAAAAAGTGAGACACTTGGTTAAACGAGAATATTTTTATTCTACAAAGTAACAAAATGAGCCATCTTAGTTTTTTTCAAAGACAACAACGCTGGCCCATGATGTCCTTTGAGTTATTAAGATTTGTCCCCTGCTCGAGGACGCATTCTGTATTATTATTAATACCAGACAACAGTATACAAATTTTGGAGGCGGATCTTCAATCTTCTCAGTTCTTCCACGACGACGACTTTAACTTTAGGACATTACATTTTAGATATTAGTCATCACTATGTATGTTTTTAGTCAAACTTTATAATGCGGCTCATTAAAACATCAGGCGTAGTTTGCTTCTTTGATTATTTCCACACCTTTTCAGAGATCACTACTTGTCAATTTGGCCAACTTTTGCACATCGGCACATTTACTCTGATTTAAAAAATCTGTACTCAAAATATAAAGATTAGAGTCCTTCTTACTGCATTGCCCATCAAAATCTCAACTACAGTAAATGGAAATGCACTTGAAACAGTGGTCGGCAATTTTTAATGTGGGCGGTTAGGAATATTAATAATGGGAACGAGTTACAC